>JASDQU010293607.1:765-14278 GCA_032191745.1 Picea mariana
AGAGACCAAGAGGGAATCCACTTGTCCGCAGGGGGATTCACCTACAACATGAGCACTAGGAACAACTTTAGTCCTGTTATAAGCTGACAGAAGAAGACCTAGAATAGATCACCAAGGAATGGTTGGTGGAACTCCTTTTTTCAATAGACCCCACAATTTTTTTTGACATCGACAACCCCAGAACTGTGTAGGATACACTTGGGCCCAGTAAGACAAAGAAAGAAAAGACGATGAAGAAAACTGAAGAAGTCTAGGATGTTGGTAGCCTATCTGTAAGGATGACTTCCATTAAACCATATGAAGAAGGTGATGGTGAAGAAGGTACAGAAACTAAACAATAGAAAGTCAAAGTACCACCGCGTAGGGATGAAGAAGACTCATCAAAGAAAAGGAAGGTCTCACCTCTGAAATATTCCTCCAGAAAGAAACCAAGAACCCCTGTAACCAAGAAGCAAACTTCTCTCATGTTGGATGACTTTGATTTCATTGTTACAACGGTGTTGATGGGTGAAATTGACCTCTCGTCAACTGGAGGAGTGGATTCAGTCCGGGGTTGTCTAAATAACCCAAGCCATTTGGATTAATCCACTCCGATGGGTTTAGCGGATCTGTTGGCTAATCTAAACCCTAGAAAAATGAAAGAAAAACTAAGCTAAAGAAACTAATCTAAGTGAAAAAAGAGCTACAACAAACTATATACAAATCTAAAATATATATAGACAGTTCACTAACTAATATTATAAAACAATCATTCTACTTATTTAAATGTTCAACTATCAACAGAATTAAATCTCAATTATATATGTACAGTATTTACAGAATACAAATTTTGATCGAAATTTGCAAAAATCATTTGTAAATTGTCTTATGACAGCTAAGCTATTATTTTTTCTTTTTATAATTTTTATGAGAAAGGAATAAAATGAAAGCTATCTAAGCTAAGCAATTAAAATAAAAATCCTAACTATAAATCTGAAATATAAAGATGAACAATGAAACGTTTTCAGATTACAAAAAATATATATTAACTAACTAATTAAATACCACTAACAAACTGACCTGTAGAAGCGCTTCCTATTTGTTCTGTGCATAGCACTCGATTCATCTATTTGATGGGAGAAACCCGCACCAAATTTTCCACAAGATTCTTATAAACATGAAGCAGCAATGCTCTTTGAATACGAATGACAGAACAAACAAGACATAAAACAACAACAATCTTATAGTTTACAGATCATCACATTTAGATAAATCCCAGTGCGAAGATTTGTACATAATCGTTCATTTAACAAAGAAGATAAACCTTCTATTCATTAAATTCAAACAGAGTAATTGCTGTGAATAAAATGAGATACATCAAATATGGACAGGATTTAAATCATAACACATTAACCTGTAACAAATCTTGATATCTAAAGTAGTCAATAATTTGATTACAAATTAAAATGCACAGAAACTTGAACAAAACTAAGATAAATTGAAGCTAAATCCATACAACAAATCCACTTCTATTTGAGTCTGTATAATCATAAGTCCATAGTCTCTCTTCTCCCAACAGTGATGGGTTGTTTACATAAAATAATAAGTATATAAAGGCCACAGGGTGAAACATTCCCTGTGGGAATTATCAAAAACTGTTTGCAAAAATATGGGAACAATCTCCCAAATCTCTATTTCTAACTAAGACTAACAACTTAAACCAAAACTATGTAACAAAAGGCATGTTCTAAACTGCCACAGCAGGTCCAATTCCCATTGAAATTTGTGTGTACCTGTAGATGGATAAGAATAAACAATTTTAGATATTGTTTAGTTGTAAAATCAACAAAAATCCAAATTTGATGACTAGCTACAGAATCTCACGATTCTGTAGCTGGTCATATTTACAAACAAAATCGTTTTAAAATAATCCAATGATAACAGAAATGTATGCGATCTATCAAACAAACCCTTAATTACTAATTCAAAGAAAAGAAAATCATTCACGCTGAAACAAACCAAATCTTTTATGCCAATTCAAAACTAACATAATCATTTTTGAATCAATTCAAACAAAACAGAACTACATTTGATTTATCCAACAAATCTTTTATACTAATTCGGAGCAAACACAATCGGCTATGCTAATTCGGAGAAAACACAATCGGCTATGCTAATTCAAAACAAACCAAATCATTCAAAAATAAATGTTGAAATAGCATACCTTGGCTGTAGGGATATGATTCAGTCAGGATAATTTCGAGTTAACAATGGCAGTGGCTGCCTCAACATTTTTGAACATGATAGAACCCGTGGTCTTTTGCCTCTTATCATTGGCTTGGAGTCTATAATTTTCCTTAGACAACACAGTCACCCGGTCCTCCAGGGACTTAATTTTGGATTGCAATAGAGGGACATCTGTGTAGTATCATTCGAGCCAAGAGTTGCATTGAGTGCACTGTTGTTGATCGGGCCGAGTCACTACAAGTGAAGCATTTTTTAAATTATGAGGGGTTCCACTGTCAAACTTGATCCCGGGGAAGTTAGGGTCATCCTTAAGGCATGGTGGAAGGTTGGACACATAGTCATAGGGTTCAACAGAACAGAGGCTATGTGAGTATGGGTACTCCTTGGTAAAAAATCGCTCAATCTCAGAATCTAAGTCTTCACTCAAAACAATTGGCTTCTGGTCTGTGTTTTGTTTGGGCTTGTTATGAGCACACCTAGATACCCATCATGAAGCCTTCTTACCTTTTCTGTTGACATTTGTATTTCCCTTGCCTTTCTTTCTTGCAGGCCTCTTAATAGTCTTAGCATTGTCTTTTAAATATGGGTCATGCAGGGTGTCGGGTAGGTCAACACTGGGGTAGGTCGAGGGTTTGACAACAGGTAAGAGTGTAGGAGGTGTCCCGATAGGCCCGACAAGGGTTTCAGTGACCATAGTCTTATCCACTTGACCATATTCAGGAGTGGCAAAGCCATTCCTTAATAGGAAAACTTGCCAACAGTCACCACTCAGCCTCAAATGATGAACAATAATGATTTTGATCAAACAGTGATGGAAGAGGATGGAGTCAGCCTTTTCCCTCTTAAATCGTTTAGCCATTTTATATAGACTGCGTAGGAGGTAGTGAGGCATATTCAAAGGGAAATCTATGAAATTCATAAGCAGACAGAGATGGTAAAGAAACACTAAACCATATCTACCTTCGCAAGTAACAAATTTCTTAATAATGGCCAATAAATCATGCCACCTAGACTTAAGGTTCGTGACTGGCATACCTTTATCACAACTGATAATTTTTCTCGAGGTAAACAGGAGCGGCCATGGCACTGCATCCACCTTCGAATTCTTAAACCACCTCTGCCCTTTAGCAGGAAAACCCGTAACTGAGCTAAGGAATTCCTCGTTCAATTCAAGTTGGATATCCCCAACTTTTCCCCTGCATCCATCAAATGTGAGGGCAAACTGTTGAGCAACTGCGAGGTTCAAACCCTCAATTTTTTGGATGAAAAATAACCACCCATTACTCTCCAGGTCCTCACGAGCATTGTCAAACAACAACAGTGTTTGGATGCCATTAGGTTCTATGCACACTACAGGAGCCATAGCCGGGAGCACACGATCAACAAGGTAACCGGTGAGGGGGTTGGACGGGGTAGACACAGGACCAATTCCCACAATTTTCTCAAAACCATCAGAGGTAGCCCGAGGTGTAAGGAAAACATTAAAGCTTATGCATGCGAGGGTGGTGGAGTGAAATAAAACCATGCAAAACATTCATTTTGACATGTACAATCGACGACGCTTTGGTGATTCAAATCACTATTGGTGTATGTCAAAAACAATGTAAACGGCATGCCAAACAAATAACCATTGAAAACCATGACAAGTCGATCTGAATATTTGAACAAATAATAGCATTTGTATGATTTAAAACAAAACAACATTTCAAATATAGCACCAAGGATTTGATCATAAAATGTATGCATTATATGAAACCATTGCACCAAGGATTTAATCAAAGACACCAAAAATCATTGCATGGTGAACCTATAAATTGAAACCATATCAACAAAAATGCAGAGATCCCAGGTATAATGAACTGCCCAACAACTCATTCTTACCACGTAGAACAGAGTGATGGAAGTCACCCAGAAATTCTAGCCGAGCCAGGAGGTGGCCTACCTACTGTTTGAAAAAATTGAAGGCCAAGGAACACTACTAGAACAAGTAGTTGTTACAGTCGAGAAAAAACTAGAAGGACCTATCAGCGAAGCGGTTGTTCAGGAATTCATTGAGAAAGAAGTAGTAGCACAGAGACAAGTCGAAGCATCTCGATCCAATATCGAGATCTTTGAGGCAAAGTTACCTAGATGTAAGTGACTCGGGATGAGTCACATGTGAGTGTTAGGGGCCTGTTGGCCCTAACCAAGTTTTGAGGAACACTTGGTCATATTTGACCATTTTTGGGACTTTGACATCTCGTCAAAGATGGAGTGCAAGGAGAAGCGAAAATCGTGGAAGCTAGACCCCTTTTTGGGTTTTTGGGGATAATGTAATGGGAAAGGGATGTTAGCTCGTGGGTTTACCCATGCTTAGGCCCACTGTTGTATGTATAAATAGATGTAATGGCGAGGTAAGTGAAAGAAGAGGGGGGCGGGGGGAATAAGAGTAGTAGAGTGCGATCTATGTGATCAAAGAGTTGCGAGTTGTGATAAGTGCTGGTAATGATTGTAAATTCTTTGTGCATACTGTAAGAGACTAAGTGCAGGATATTGCAGAAGGCTCTGTGCTTTTAGCGTAAGGAAGAAGGATCTAGCGAGCTGCACAGATATTCTATCCTATGCAAAGAGGGATTTGGATGGCTCTATGTTGTAACCTGATTAAATGAAGCTAATAAAGAATAATACTTTGTGGACGAAGCCCCAGGGTGGGGGTGAACCATAGTAAATCTTTGTGTTGTGCTCTGTGCCTCGACCTGATGTGTTTTTCTCTTCCTTTGCTAAGTGCTTTGATGTGTTTAGATAGATCTATTTATGATTTTTTCTTCTGAGATATGAATGAATGCTAGATCTGGTATGTAAGATTGTTAGTGCTTGATCTGTCGAATCTAATCCATCTTGTTGTGGCTAAGTGCTTAATTATGTTAGATCTAAGTACATACTGCGATGCTTTGTTCTATCTACGAAGTATCATAAGGGTTTAATATTGATGAATAATCTATGATAAGTGATTTCCAAGTGTTATAATCACATATATTTGTCCTAGCTAAGGTTGTAGACACCTGAGTCTTGCAACCACCCCTGCCTCTATCTCGGGTGAGACTTCATCTGCTTCGCAGGTGTTTTTGAAAGGTTCGATAGTTAGGGTTTTGTTGGTGCATTTTTGTAGCGTTGAACCCTGGGTTTTCCCCTGTTCCAAAAATAGGTATCCTTGTTCATATCTCTGAAGTCCACAAAAATCTTCCATTTTCAATTCTTATTAGGGACAATAACTAATGGGGATACCCACTTGCTATCTGAAATAGGGTAAATAAAATTGACATGTAGGAGTTTTTGGATCTCTTCTTTCACTATGTCTTTTAAGGATGCATTCATTCTTCTTTGGGGATTCCTAACATGTCTGATTTGAAAATTGGTGAAAATATGGTGTATATAGGTATCAGGGTGAATTCCTTTCATATCAGAGTAGTTCCATGCAAAAGAACCAGACTGTCCTTGAATTGTTTGGATCAATTTTTGTTGCTGATATGATTTCAGGCTAGAATTTATATAAAAATACTTTCCAGGATTGATTTCAACAATCCACATAGATGAATCTTATTCTCCACTTATTGATGATATATTTAATAATGTAGAAGTGGAGGGATGCCAAACCTCTTGAAATTCAGGGCTAAAAATATGTTTAAATTCTGGAAAAGATTGAGGATACTCAATACATTATGTATTGGCTAAAAATAATCTTAAAATATGTTCTTCAGTTTGTTATTGAACTCCCTTTGCTTGATAAAGTGTTAATATGAGTTGAGCACAATTCTCCTCCCCATAGGGATTCTCCAACTATAAAGGAACTTCAGTGACTGGTTGGGCAAGAGGAAGGAGAATAAGTTTCTGGTTGTGGGTTCCATTAGAAATTGTCATCTCCCTAGACCAAAAACTAATGAATGCATCAACAGTGGCCAACCAAGGCTGACGAAGCACAAATGGATGTTCAGGTTTGGAGTATTTCGAATGAATTAACAAGAAGTCCACATGATACTCCCAAGAGGCTAGGGTGATTGTTACATATTCATCTAGACTTCCTGTTGGGCTAATGACTGATTTGCTTGCCAATTCCAACAAGGTTTTCATTGGCCTTAAGTGATTTAGTTGCACCATTAGCATGGTGTCAACAATAATAACATTTATTTTTTCTCCTAGATCAATAAGTGTATTTGAAAAAGAAATACCATTAATTTCTATAGTCACCACTAGGTTTCCTGGATCATTATATTTGGATGAAATTTCTTATATAAATTCTGCTAGTTTTCCAACCAATTGTATAACAGGAGGTTCCTTCCTCTTTCTTCCTAGATTTTGGATCTAAATATCCCTTATAATTTTAGAATAAATAGGAATATATTTGATGACTTGGATTAGGGTAATATTTACACATATATCCCTTAGTTTAGCTTCTAAGTCATGTCCTAGAGGTACCTCAGGTTTCTTCACAAGTAACCTTTCTGGATAAGGTGGAGGATTAGTTTCTTGAGGTATTTATGATGTTTGAGGAGTGTGAGGAGGAATTTCCTCTTATACAAGGATGTCTTATTCTTCATTTGGTTGGTCATTTATTTGTTCTTCTTCTCAAATAACCATTGTAGAATTTGGTTCATTAAAAACCTTCCCATATCTCAATTGAATTTCATTTAGTGAAGTAGGAGTTATCACATAAGTTGGGAAAGTATGTACTTCAAGATTCTGTACAGGTTGTGTAGGTCTATTGTTCGGATTAGGGATGGTTTGTGCAGGAATGGGGGTAGGCCGAGGGGGGTTTGGATTAGGTGCAACTTACAATTGTTGTTGTTGATTTGGGTTCAAAGGAAAGGTGAGTTTTTGTTGTAGTTGGGAAGGTGGAGGTAGAGCAGGTGGATTAAACCCAAGTAACAACGAAGAGATATTGGAAGGATATTGTGGGTAAGTAGGAAAATTTGGTGGTTGAAAAGGAACATTCCCATATGCAGCCCCCCTCCATCCTTGTTGCCAATGTTGGACTTGTGGTTGTTGATGTGTCCATTGAGAGTAAGGCATTGGAGGAATCCATTTTTGTTGTGAGTATTGTGTGGTAGGATCGAAAAACATGTTAGAATTTTTTTCTCTCCATGCTCTCTTAGGGGAATATGATGTTTCCTGAGGTTCTCTTCCTCCCTTAAAAAATACTTTTAGTCCAGGTAAGGACGGGCTCATTGGTAGGGTGATCTTCTGTACAAATGCCCCAAATTTCAATGACAATAATCAGACATTCTTTTTCAGGATGTCTTTTCCTACACAAAGGACAAAAAAATGCTAAAGTAGAATTTTCTTCTTCCTGATTCCTTTTGATCTTCATGGTATCTAAATGGGCGTTGTTTGTGTTTAGGATGTCTATTTTTAATTTTTCTAGCAGATTCCCTAATTCTATCCTTGTAACACCTCGTGGAGCAGATTTGGTAGTTCTACTTATAGGATCCCTTATACTTCTTCCTATTTTGGCTTGGCTACAAGAGTACCTTTTACAATACTCTACAATGTCTGCAAATGGCTTCTGATATACATCCCCAAAACTCATGAGGTTTAGTACCTCAATATAGTCATCCCTTATAACCTTAAGGAAGATGGTTCTAACTATGGTTGTGTCTAAGGAAAATTGTTTTGTCTTTTGATAATTATATAGGAACCTTTCTAGGTAATCTTCCTAACTCTCCTCCTCAGACTGCTTCATTTTAAATGTATCATTCCTAACATCTCTAGGTCTGCAATAATCCTGATATTTCTGGAGTAAAGTTTCCTTCATACCATCCCAAGATAAGATAGTGTGTTCTCGTAGGCTCATAAACCACCTTAATGCAGAGTCTTTAAGTGTGGATGGAAAG
The DNA here is from genome assembly GCA_032191745.1 of Picea mariana. NCBI lineage: Eukaryota > Viridiplantae > Streptophyta > Pinopsida > Pinales > Pinaceae > Picea > Picea mariana. Next base: position 8,859 of record JASDQU010293607.1, read on the forward strand.
AGTTTTAGTTTTTGTGCACTATCAATGTAATTATAACTCCTACATAGTGTAGCAAATTCAAACAAAAATAAATCAGGATCTTCTTTTGACATACCATGGAAGTGAGGTATTGATGATAGTGTGATATTATTCATAGCAACATCTCTGGTAAAGTCTAGTATTGGGAATCCAAATGTCTATGTTTCAATGTTTGCATTCCCCTCCTCGTCTACCATATCTCCAAATAGCACGTTATAGGCTGCAGGTGAAGTTTCCCCACTAAGTGATGGTTCAACCACTAGGTTGGTTGGGATATCCAACTATTCCAATACTTTGTGTGATTCTCCAATGGAATATTCAACCTCTTCTACCACTACCTCTGTCTCTTTTCCAACTCTCCCTTTTGATTGGGTTGCGAGTTCTTCCCTTACTTCTTGTTGTAATATGTTTTCAATCTGAACAGTAGATTTAGATCTAGGACCTTTGGATGTAGTTTCAATTAATTCCTTTGAATTATCCTCTATGAGAAATTCTCCTACACAAAAATTCATTTAATTAGTATGGAGGGGGGTTTCTTGATTTTTTTGTAACTTTGGTGGGTTTTCTTGAATTTTCTGCAATTTTAGATGCAATAAATCTACCTTTACTATCTCTATGCCCACGCATAAAAAGGAATATATAAATACTAAATAAACAAAAAATTTAACTACTGAAGGTAAGAGGACAACCTAAGTTTGGAGCAACCCCACTAAAGTGGATGCATGGGATCTTCTCTCACATCTTACCATCTTCTCTCCACCCTCAATTCTTCCTTAAACCCAATCCAAAACCATAAAAAAAAAAGTCTAATACAAACACTACCTATTACCGTTTACAAGTCCCCGACAATGGTGCCAAAATGTTGGTGCAATTATATGTTCAATATATTGCAATTAATTGTTCTACTTGTTCTATTGCTTTGCACCTTTTTTACTGTATGTACATACTACGTATATTTCTACATAGTAACTTATCCTCATGTGAATTGTATTCTCTTTGCTGCTACATTGAAATAAATAGGACTATATTTCTTTCTGCATACTAACTTGCCTTCATGTCCACTGTATGTTAGACATTGCTACATTGAAAGAAACACATTGGTTGGACAGGAATATGACTTCTTGTATGCCACAACAGAGGGGTTTTTCGTGCAATCTTTGAAAAGGTATACCAACTGTGCTAGTAAATGAAACATACAAAATGGGTGGAGGAATATAATATTGGACTAGAAAATGATGATTTGGAAACAATGGGCATTTATTGAGACTTTCCACTTCCAAACATTACCCTCCCCATTTCTAATTTTTCCACTTTCTATTATCCATTTTTTCCCCCTCTTTTATACTTAAATTTTCTCGTCTAATTTTTATTTCTAGTTGCTTTGCTTAGTCGTATTTCCAAAAATGCCTAGGTGCATTTATGGTCATGATTCTACCTTATTCCATACTTACCCACTCTTTCAATCACGGGTTCCTAGGATGGAGGCTTGAAGATTGTGCCTCTGGCTTCAGAGGTTCTGCAATATATAAATTGGCTATCGTACCCCCCCCATCACACCCTATTTACTATTACACATTTTTTTAGTCAAAAAATCAGAGGCATACAATTTGACCATCGGGTCCTCATGTTTATTGAGTATCCCTTGACACCCTATTTCGTATTCCATCTCCTTTGACCCTACATGTGACATTAAGAACAATTATGGACAATATACAATGCATATGCATGCTTATTCCTTCTGATGTTCATCTACACATGCTTGCATCAGAAAAAGTTGGACTAGTAACATGGCCATGACTAGTCAATCATCACAAACATCAATAGACTGACAAGGCCAAAGGTAAATATGCATACATTATGTTCCTCATATGTTTACCAAACAAACATCCTCAGATGTGTATTCATCTATGCCATGGTGAATATGTTGATTTCATATGAAACACATACTTTGCAGTTCACAAGAAGTATCAACAAGCAAAAGAGAGATGTCGAACATAGCACAAGATCTGTAGACTAAGAGGCCTGGTTGCAAAACTCCGACTCCATACTTCATCCAAGTTGTGCGTCTTCTTGTACATTTATTCCAAGAAAAAAGAAAACAAAAAAATAATGCACACTACCATTCACATTACTTTTCCTATTCAAAAAATGTCATGAGGTCTAAACTTGTAACACCCAAAATAATATCAATAGAGGGCTTCAACATCTGTCGAATTGAACAAGTGTTCATCGAGGACATAATGGTCGTCTATAACACCTACTTGGACAAGAAAAACAAAACTAGATCCATTATGCATGATGACATGACAGACAACGAGGCCCTGATGATAGTCACACTGACTATTCCCACACAATTTGTCCAGAAACATGTAGAAAAGATATTGCCAAGTGATGGGATATCGATTAAAAATTTTAATATAATGCCTCAAAAAGTATATGACCGTGGTGATTTTGATTGGATTATATCACTCAACGAAACAAGTATTGTGGAAAAAATTCCCGCTATTTGTTCAGAATATCATTTTGTCCTGGACACAACTATCAACCAACTTGAACAGAGCAACGAAATTTACCCAATCGGAACCATTGATGCAGCTTTCACACTTGTGAGAAAATTTGGATTGCAACACATTATCCATATAAAAGATGGAGAGTTGGAAAACGACAAGGAAATGGTTTCGTTCTCTATATCCAGTTTTGTTCTTTAATTTCACATGTCCATGTATCTCAGTTATGTTACACAAATATTGCATTGTTCCATGTTGCAGCTGATATTGTTCGACACCTATTCAAATTTGTTTTCCTCAATGGAACAACAATTGCATAAAGGGAAATTTCCACTTATGATCTTTAAAATATAACAAAGAAAAGATATGTTAAATAAAGAATCTTTCACACAACCCAAGCAACATTTCTAACAGAATTGGGAGCAAACATAGTACATGATCTCAAGAAAATAGCTAGCTCTACAATTGTTGCGTGTATACATATACAATTTCATCCTCACTTTTCTCATACAAATTTCCTTCCCTAATTTTCTTTAGTTTTTCTTTTTTTGTTGTTGTGCAGTTGTATATTATATTTTTCAATATATTAACTACTATGCTCACGTTCCTAGGTTGAGGGTGTTTTGGTTGTAGCGAATTCATACTCAACCCCTTTCGAGCCCGTATGTGCAAAATGAAAATCTGCTTCTTCTGCTTTCATAAGTGATGATACAATTGATTGTCTGCAATGCAGTAAAAACTTTCCTTACATATATAGACATTTCCTTAATGCTTCCATCCAAACCATGGGAAACACAATTGTATATTGTACAATTAACAACCTCTGTTACAAGATGTGCTTCCTGGGTTAGCATAATTGTCATATGAAGCATACCTACAGAAAATGGAAAATAGTTTCTACATGCTGCATGACTTTCAGATACATAGCAAATTTACCTTAAATGAGGACAATGCAATATTGCATATCGGCTAGAAAAAAAATAATAATCATATCAAGATTTGGCAGGAAACGAAAAAATCTCATGTGTGTCTGTAATTTTTTGTCAACACTCAGATGAATGTTTGTCGAACTTAAGTTCTTTGGAGTTTACATCTATAGCTGTAAAATTTTATTTCCAAAGAATTTGTCTCTTCTTGTGCACTTGAAACAACAAGGAGAATCTAACTACAAATGCAATCAATGTTGTTATTTTGATGTTTTTTTGCATCTCCTAGTAAGAATTTTGCATATTTGTTGGGGTGTGCAAATGAAAAAAAAAATGGTGGCTGGTTGTGGCTTTGCTGAAGGAGTCTGCACCTTTTTAGGTGCCCAAATTTGAATTTTTTTTTCCAACTATATAGCCATGGCATGATTTCTGCATTTTTTTTGGGTACCCAAATAAAAAAAAAGTTGGTCTCCAACTGTACATTTATGGTATGGTATATTCATTTTCTCGATGCCATAATTGAGAAAAAAGGACTCAACATGGATTGAAACATGAGCTTGAGATCTTCAGAACTTGCTATAGAGATTTTGGAGTTCGTGCATTGGAATTCATACATGCAGGTGCAATTATTGGTGATGTACAAGTGCATAAGATTGTTCAATCCATAAATGGGAAGCATGAGGAAAAACCCCATACAAAGTATCCAACTATAAATAACTCAAGCCCATCCTTTGAATCGTCAAAATAGCTTGCTCCTCTGGGAAAAACCATCAGGCATTTCCAATAATATGGGAAATTTGGCATTGTTAAAACTGGCAGTGATAGAACATGGCACTATCAAAAGAAAATGTCCATAGTGATCTTGCTTCATGATAAAATAGTAATTGACAAGTTTCTTGTTCCCCATTTTGAGGTTTGGTTATAGCTAGGGTACAATGGCGAAGCTCTACTGGTTTTTTGTTGTCTTGTGTTTGGCATACTTTTGTTCACATCCCATGGCCCCGGTTATTTTCTCATGGGAACATATACCAGATGTAAGAGAAAACAAATGCCACATGTGTTTTATATATATATCAATTTTTTTTATGCAAAGGTCGATGGGTAATTTTATATGGAACCTTGTGGGATTTTTCTTGGTGCCTTCTATGTTCATGCATTGCTTTGTGCCTTGAATTTCAATACATTTGGTGTTTACTTCATTCTTGGTTGTATGCTTCATTCTGGAAATTTAATAATACATTCAGGATCTTGGTATTTTTTCTATGATCTTAAAGAATATACAGGACATGCTTTGCCTTTTAATATTATCTCTGTGACGCAAATGTAGTATGTGGCTCGTTTTAGCACTTTTCCTTGATTGATGAACTTAGAAAAAATCATCTCTAGGAATAATTTGAAATAAAAGGATGTATATTATGTGAAGTCCAATGGAACTATCATATCAAGGACATGAAATTAAAATTAAAATTCATCATTGTTATACTTGTGGTGAAGTTGACAATATAATAAATTTACTTAAACATCCAAAAATTGATTTTCTTGTGGCTTTTCGATGCTTCTCTTATACAAACACATCCTGGAAACTATAAGTATGGCTCACTTTATATATTCCTTGATTGAATAACATGTTCACATGTTTAATGCACTTCATAGTTACTATTAAGACCATCAATGGGGCTTTATTACACAAATTCACTCTTTCAAAAATTGTCATCCCCTTTCTTTTTCCCTCTGCTTTTGTTAAGAACTTGAATAGATCTACAAATATAATCACCACAAATACTGAATACACAATATATCCACAAGCAAGATAGAAGAAACCACACTTTATTAGAAGAAAACCCTTGAGGTAGGGCAACACCATACAATGGATCATATTATGGAAGGGATCCTCTCATGTTCACTTGCCTCTTCGAGGGGGCATCCTCCTATTGAGCTACCGCTCCAAATACAATACTTCTCTTCATGT
>JASDQU010293609.1:0-12687 GCA_032191745.1 Picea mariana
TTTGAACTCAACTAGGAATTTAGTAAGGCGTAAGTCATTTAAGAAGTGTAAGGGAATTTTGGGACACCTAGGAGCGTTTTTAGGAATGCTTTTAGGTGGGTGAGGGAAATAAGAATAATTAATTAATTAATAAAAGCAATTTTCTAGTGCAACTAGGGGATCAGGCGACATGTGTATGGGGGAGGTTTTTCCTAATTAAAATTTATGAAAAAGAAATTTAATGAGAATTTGGGAAACTAATTACTTAAAAAATCTATAAAAAGGATGGAGGAGGAGGAGTATAGATCTCATCTTTATGCGTAACGTTACGCTAGTAAATTTTTATTTTGACTGAGCTTCTCTTGTGGGAGTTGGGATACCCAGCTCGGGTAACGAGTGGTAGCTTGACCTTGTGAGGCGAACTGGGTGCTAGAAAATCTCTGGTATAGTGTGTGTGTCCCCTTTGCAGCTCGGGGGGCTCAAGGGGAAAGAAGTACCCCTAGCGTTGGCTGGGAGGTACCGGTGAGGTCACATCGCTCGGCAAGTGGGAGCTGGACGGAGTGCGCGCAGGACAACGACTATGAGCTGTCACATTTGGCTATGATATGCATGTGTTTATTTTTGAATGGTAGATTAATATGTTCATGCACTTTCATTACTGTACTTCTTTGTGTAAATATTTTCTTTTACTCAACATTTTATAATCAATGAACTTAAAGTCATCCCAGCCTTACACTTGCTGCATTTTAAATTGATTCCCTTAGTGAACTCAACCCTGATTGATATGAATTTTAGTGTTTGTTTTATTGATTATTACGAAGAAATTGTGTTTTTCCCTTATCCATCTAGTCATCAATCTGTGCCTGAGCAGTCGGCCAAGAACCGAACGGTCGCCACTTCGGTGTTTAAAGACCTATAGATTCAAATGCCTTTTTCCGTGCATGGATGATGATTGAAGGATAAAATTTTTCCCAACCATCTATCCTTTACTTATCTATGTGTTTTCCCTTCTGATTGATCTCTAATCCTTGCACCCTTCTTGTGATTGAGTATCCTTGTGTTTTGATTGTTTCGTTGTCGAATGATTGGTCCTTGCACCTTCTTGTGTTGAGTATCTCTGCGTTTTTGTTTATTATCTCTGCGCTTTATTCTTGTGATTTCTTATGATAAAAAACAACACAATCATGCCTTGATTTGGCAACGAATTTACCCTTATTGACTGCGTTTTTAAACCTATGAATGACAAGGAAATTGTACCTTGACTGGGAAACGAATTTACCCTTGAATGAATGTGAATTGAATCTTTATTACACAACGATTTTATATGGAGGCGTTTTTCTTTTATTGATTAACAGTTTATTGACTTGCAAAATTCTTAGCTTGCGAATTTCTTTTATTGATTGGATAGCAATACATTGATTGACAATTGGATGGTGAACACTTTTAACTTGCGATTTTATTTTATTGATTGATAACGATTTTCATTTTATTAGTTAGCGATATGGTTGATTCCTTGATTACAAGACAATTGTATAATTAGATAGCGATTGGTTCAATCCCTAATAAAAGACAACTATATTATAATTGAATAGAAATTGAAAGCGAATTCATTAATTTGACAGCGAAGAAATCAGTACTATATTATAGACAACGAATTTATAAGAGGCTTATTTAGACAACAAATATGTTTTGTTTACAGCTATTCCATTCGCATGTGACAACGATTCTGTTCTATAGTCTATTTTGTATTACTAGACAACGACCGTGTATATCTATGACAAGGATCTTATTATTAATAGATTGACAACAATTCCATTAACCGCATACTGATAGCATCTTTTATTAATAGTGATTTTATTAATATCATGTTGATAGCATATAGACAACATGTATATTACTAAACATCAATCTCGAATGTGTAATAGATAACGTTAATGTGTGATTGTGATAGTCATAGTTCTAATATGTGAATCTAATAGACAACCATTTAATTGTTTAAACTATTGCTTAACATTGACATCGCTAATGATGTAGACATCAACTGAATATTCTAGTCTGGTAGCGATTTAATATAGGTTGGGTATGTCGGTGATATCTATTCCCAATAAAGGTTACCCACGGAGCGATATTCATCCACCTCGGAAAGGTTGTTTACCAAAACATTGATTGCATGGAATGGCAATTGAATATGGCATGATTGTGGTTTTTGAAATTGAATAGCATTGATTGATTAGCCCATGAGTTGAGATACCATTATTTATTGATAGATAATTTACCATTCATTCAATTTTTATATAGCAATTCACACAATGTTTTCCTGAGCGGGATGAGTCAATCATTCGACTATTCAAACTTATGTATCAAGAATCCGTGAAGATAACGTGATTGATCGATTAGAATCACGACTATGTCTGTATTCAATTATTTAGTTTAGAAAACTGTTTTTGAGTGGAGTGGGAATATTCAATCTTTGTAATGGCAGACGTAACAGAGATAATAATGCTGCAAAATAGAGTGAGTTGAGAAGATATATGGGAAATTTTTCCAAAACGTCTCTTCTCCTTCCCTTATTCGTTGGAATCTTCTGAAAGTTCAGGATCCTTCGCTCAAAAAGTGTACTTTATAACTGTCATTTTTTAACTCATTAAACTCTTCTTGTTGAAACATGTCTCAGATATTGTGATGTGTAGTCCTCCTGGATTGTTATTGTTAGTGGAGTTAAAGAGTCCATGGAATAGTTGACGATTCCTTTTCTTAGTTGAAATTGTGGTATTAAATTAAACTTTGAGACTTGCGAAATATCTGTGGGTTTATCTTAGTCATAGCACGCTTTCTGATTGTAGTTTGAGTAGGGAGAAAAACATAATTTAATATTTCGAAAATATATTATATAGTGCTAATAGTTTATAGGAGTAAAGAATTGTATTAATGACCAACATTAATAAGTTTTAAATTATAATCATTATTGTTATATTTATATTTACATTAATGAGGTGTATTAAGACTGGTTGACCCTTGGTCCTAATGATTTTAGACATGGATTAATTTGCTATCTTGTTATGACTTGATGTTATTAAAATTGTTTATATACTTGTATCGTTTACACTTATGTAATATTGTCTGGCAATATAGTGTTGTTCATAGAGTTTATAGTGATGTTGAACATAAATAGATCGAACACCTAATTGATGTCTTTACATATGTGGGGTATTGCTTTTTATAATTATTGTAATTAAACGAAAGACCCGGAAGGTATATCACTTGTCCTGACTCAGATTTTATTTTTATTGGATGAGTGTTTTACTAGCGCACCTGGAATTTAAATAGATTTGCACCTCAAGTTTTTATTACTAGATATATTATGTGTGTCATCTCTCTTGCATGTTGTAATTAAGGTTGATTGAAGTAATGTCTAATGTTTATATCTTTTTAGTCTGTTGTGCAAATTAAGTGTTTTGAACGAAGTTACCATGTGTCTTTCTCGGTTGGTTGTTGAGTGCTTCGCTTATAGTTTCCTTCTATTGTATGACAGTTAAGTTGGACTTCTGGCACGTTGGGTTGTGTCAGATTGAAGGTTTAGAATGGTTATGTAGCGCCTTAGTTACAATCGTGCTTGTCACTATGTGGCAGCATGAATCCTCTAGATTGGATCATTGTGCAAATTGAACAATAAGTGCGTGGGATAGCCAGGCCTTGGGGCTGGAGCTTCCTGGTGATGACGGTCACCTTTGGATTTGATGTTGCACCCAACTGCTTGATGTGATAGTATGCTAGGTCATTACGTTGTCTGTGGCCAAATTTACGAGCGTTGTGTCGTCATCGAGTTGCGTTGGTTAATTGTTGTCGTTGATTGCCTTCCCGCTAAAAAAAATATTTAGGCACTTGTTATGCATCGCATGTAGTTGTAACGATGGGGCCGTTACATATGGTATCAGAGCGGGTTCAACCCTACGACCGTGGATCACCATGCTTTCCACTATAGTAAACCCTTGAGTTTTAACCTAGCACTAATTAAAAAATTTAACGTGTCCATGTGGTGATATCGATTAGAGGATGCCACAAAGGTTCACAGCGTGGTGTCGTGGAAGGAGGCGTGATGCTTCCAGAAGTGCCCACACCCTCGAAGTCTAACCCCCAAGGGGAGGAACAAGTCCTTGGGCTCGATCCGATTGTTGTAATGGATGATGATGGTCTGACTAAGTCCTTCCAAAGATTGTCAGAGGCCTTGATTCACCATATGCACTGAGATGAGTCCAGGGCGCGTGTACCCCTGAGGGTCCACAACGTGCCCATCCAGTACCGTTAGTATTCACTGCAAACTCGAGAAGGTCAATTTTCGAGTTCTTTGGTGCCCCATATGGCACAGCCACTGAGGAATGGTTGGAGAATATGGCGATGTTCTTTGCGCTTCACGAATATACCTCCAACATGAAGGTCTGCATGGCGGTATTTCAACTGAAGAGGAGCACTCTTCTATGGTGGACGCTGCTCCTGCCGCATTTGAACATGGTAGTCAAAGACGTTTCACGGGAACTGTTCAGGGAACGGCTCCGAGAGAGGTATCTATCAGAGGAATTCATTGAGCGTCAGCTCAACGATTTCAACGCCTTTTAATGGGGAGGTCGTACGATGCCTGAGTACGAGGCTCATTTTATGGAGTTTCTTCGGTATGCTCTAGACCTGAATACAGAGAAACTTAAGGTCAATAGGTTCTTGCTTGGCCTTAATGAAAACATTCATGCAAGGGTTAGGATTCTGATGCCTCATACTCGACATGATGTCGTCCAGAAGGCCCTCATAGCAGAGGAGGAACTTGTCAGTGGGATTCAGAGCCGGACTCTAGCGAGACCAACAGGGCAGGTGTCATCTGGTGCGCAGCAGTGTCAGACACTAGCTAGACATTCACTAGGATATCGTGGCTTCTAGTGAGGATCCACTTCCACTACACCTCGACTACTAGTGCCTCAGTAGTGGATCCCTATCGTTGTTGACCAGACCCTTAGTATTTTGATAAATCCCCATGCTACCGAGAGTTTCATTTCTGGTGCAACACTAAAAAGAATTAAGGTAAAGGCAGTCGAACATGATGAGTTTAGATTTGTAGAAGTGGCTTCGGGAGCCAAACAAAAGTTTGGAGGGAAGGTTACAGGCTGTAGCCTTAACCTGGGGAAGTTTGTCACCAGGACCAACATGTACGTCACGATCTTAGGATCTTATGACATCATGATCAGTATGGATTGGTTGGAATCACATGAGGCGATACTCAACTATAATATGAAACAATTGAGCGTGGTCGATGATGAGCGATAGATACACATGATTGTAGGTTAGAACTAGGGAGTTTCCCTAATGTTCATCTCTTCCTTGCAGCTACGGAAGAGCATGCGCAAGGGATGTAAGATTTAAGCAATCCTTGCGTTAAATGAGAAAGGAGTAGCGAAAGGTCTACAACACCTTCCGGTGGTGAGAGAGGTTGCATATGTCTTCCCTGAGGAGTTACCTGGGATGCCGCCAGAGAGGGAATTGGAATTTACCACAGACCTAAAACTAGGGACTGAACCGATAGCAAGAATGCCTTATCAGATGTCGACTCCAGAGTTACAGTAGCTGAAAATGCAACTTAAGGAGTTGTTGGACCGAGGACTTATACGTCCCAATGTGTCACCGTGGTGTGCACATTTTATTTTCATACGAAAGAAGGATGGGTCGTGGAGACTCTGCATTGGCTACCATCCATTGAACAAGGCAACAATCAAGAATCAATACCTGTTGCCAAGGATTGATGATCTGTTCAATCAGATTAAAGGCGTGACAGTGTTTTCAAGGATCGACTTGTGATTAGGGTATCACCAGTTACAGATCAAGGAGGATGACGTCCCTAAGACCGCCTTTAAGATGAGGTTTGGACATTACGAGTTTACTTTTTTACCTTTTGGACTGATAAACGCCCCTGGGGTATTTATGAGTTTGATGAACATGGTGTTCCACGACTAGTGGGACAAGTTAGTCCAAGTATTCATTGACAACATTTTGATTTACTCTCAAACGATGGAGGAGCATGACGAACACTTGCGCTTGGTACTACAGTGTTTGTGAGAGAACAAATTGTATGGGAATTTGTCTAAATGCTTGTTTTATCAATCAAAGATTCACTACTTAGGGCATGTCATTTCCGACAAAGGTATCGTCATGGATCCAACAAAGGTCAAGACTATTATGGAATGGCCTGCGTCGACGAATGTCCCAGAAGTACATAGCTTCATGGGTTTAGCGAGATACTATTGACAGTTCGTCGATGAATTCTCAAAGATAGCAAATCCGATTATGAAATTGCATAAGAAGAACAAGAATTTTGTTGGGACCGAGAAATGCGCGGAAGCATTTCAGAGGCTCAAGGATTTTTTGACAACAACACCGATATTAAAGGTCCTTGACATGGACACAGACTTCTTGGTATGCACAGACGCATTCAAGGAAGGCTTAGGCGATGCAAGACGGTCGAGCGATCGCTTACATCTAGAGAAAGTTGAGACGACATGAGGAAAATTGTGCAACGCACGATTTGGAGTTGTTAGCCATTGTTTATGCCTTGATAATTTGGAGACATTACCAAATTAGATGGAAATTCGAACTAAGAATGAACCACTGTGGACTACAACACATCTTTACGCAAAGCGACTTGAACGCGCGACAATGACGTTGGTCGTAATTTATCAACGAGTATGATTTCGAGATTACTTACATAAAGGGAACAATGAACAGAGTGGGGATGCATTGAGTCGAAGACCACACATCTTTTCTGTGATGCCTCTTTAGACGAATCTACGTGAAAAGATTCTAAATTTACAGTGAAACGATGACTGGTACAAGGAGGTCACGTATTTTATCAGACATAACACAATGATGGTACCAAGACTTGAAGGATTTATGTTTGACGACGACGAATTATTGAGATTTAAAAATCAAATTTAAGTACCACTGAATGACAAGTGGAGGTGTTTGATCCTAAATGAGGCTCACAGAGCAGTGTACATGGTTCACCCAGGAGTCACAGGGCAGACCTTAACCCTTATTCTTCTGGAAAGGAATGAAGGCAGACATAGTCAACTACGTGGAAAGATGTCTAGATGTCAGTAGGTGAAGGCTGAACATAGATATCCAACAAGATTACTACAACCACACACTATTCCAGAATCTAAATGGGAGGTCATTTCGATGGATTTCATTGTTGGATTGCCACTGACGACAAGGAGATACGACTCAATTTTTGTGGTATTTGACACTCTGACGAAGAGTGATCATTTTATTCCTATACGTACGACATATCAGGCACCTAACATAGCTAGAGGTTTCATCAGTGAGATTGTGAGGCTGCATGGTGCACCTAAGAGGATTATATCTGATCGAGGATTGGTGTTTACATGATGATTTTGGACCAGTTTCCAAGAAGCCTTGGGAGCCCAACTTAACTTTAGTACGGTGTATCACCCAAAGACAGACAGGCAGATCGAACAAATAAACCAAATCTTGGAAGAAATGTTGCGCATGTACGTGATGGACCAACAGAAGCGTTGGGAAGAATTCTTGCCACTGATAGAATTCAATATAACAATAGTTACCAAAGCACCATTAAGATGGCGCCTTTCGAGTTTCTTTACGGGCGACCATGTCGGACGCCTTGAGTTGGGATCGGCTTGAGGATAGGGTCTTGGTGGGACCGAAAGCGATCCCAGAAATGGCAGATTAGATGCAAACTTAAGACAAAGGATCAAGGAAGCGCCAGATTGACAGGAGAGATATGTCGATGTGCATTGTGTCGACCGTAGTTACGAAGTGGTGATTGAGTATTCTTGCGGGTGAAACCGCATAAGAGTTAGATCAAGTTTGGAAAGGGTTCTAAACTATCTCCTAGGTTTGTGGGATCCTGCGAGATTGTGGAAAAGAGAGGGTCGTGTCCTATTGACTAGCCTTTCCTGATCCTTAAGGCATATGCACGATGTCTTTCACATCTCTGTTTGAGACATTATGTTAGTGATCTTATACATGTTTTGACTTGAGTACCTTGCAGGTATCGGATGAGGGTGCACTCACAACAGAGCCAATCCACATCCTGGACCATCGCATTCGACAACTACGTTGTTGAACAATAGATCAGGTCAAGGACTAGTGGGACAACTATAGTCCGCACTCGGTGACCTCGGAGGACGCATAGGATATGCGCCAACAGTTTCCATTTTTGTGATAGATAGACTTATGATATTGTGATACACTTTATTTCGACACTTATATACTGTGAAACTTCAAGACAAAATTTAAAACAAGAGGGGGTGTATGTAACATCCTGCTCTTGCACGAACTAAGCGAGCTTATCCTTGAGGACACTTGCTTGCAAGTGATCCAGATTATTATACTATCGGTTGTCCGATTATGATTATGAGACATTGTGGTTTGAGCATATGTTATTTTGTTGTATTCACATAGACATGTGTTATTGACTGGATTCTCCTAAGTGTGCAGGACTTTGGACATTGAGGATGCAGAGGCATCGATGAAACCCTTTGGACTCCAGATCGTCAGGGAGTGGACTGTTGGGTTTGAATGTTATTGATGTAACAAATGTACATATGATTAGATGTTATGATTGTTGATTATTACTGCTGACATGATTTGTTGATGATGCAGGCTGACGATAGCTTGTCGACCAGACTCACATGTGGAGTAGAGGGGTCACGCAGGAAAACCAAAGACTCGAGGGAGAGGTGTGGACAACATCCCTTCCATAGCCTACTAGCACTCCCGCTGTGGCTCTAACTGTAGGTTAACGATTACCTAGTTCGAGAAGATCCATGATGTTGTGAGGGAAGACTGTGACAGTCGCTCACGATGATTCTAAGGGGTGCGCATTAAGGCAGGGGCCTTATTCCTTATAGGCCCTTATTCTACCACAAGATCAACTGTCGGAGTATTGACTCCAGGGGTTTTTGATGTCTTCCAAGTCAGTCAAGAGGCGAGTGGCACCCTTGGAGCACGTAGTGCATCCTGAAGGGCACGTCGTGCAAGGAAAATGGAAAAAGGTGAGTGGCACCCTTGGAGCATGTAGTGCTTCCTGAAGGGCACGTTGCGCAAGGAAAATGAAAGAGGCGAGTGGTACCCTTGGAGCATGTAGTGTGTCCTGAAGGGCACATCACAATTTCAACGGGTAAGTGAATAAACCTAGTCGGCCTTAAAATGAATGATGTGATAGTAAGATTTAAAAACAATTTCCCTAATAAAAATGTCGCCCAGCCTAGTGAAGTTAAAAACTAGGTCTAAGTAGCACATGTGGTAAATAATAATAATAATAGTAATTAAACATGTAACAAGAAGGGGGGTAAGAAAGTCAAAATTATAATGGAGGATTAAAATTTAAAAGGGAAATGGTTGTTTTTATCTATTTTTGATAATTTAATTTTTAATTAAAGAAGAAAAAGGGTAAATGGTTGTTTTTCTACACTTGCTAAATTGATTTTTAGTTAAAAATGGAAAAGAGGGAAACTTAAAAGAAATAGGAAACTAAAGGAAAAAGAGGAAACCTAAAGAAAAGGGGAAACATAAAGAAAAAGCTAAATGTCTAACTTAGTAAGGAATCTTGCCTTGGGAACTTGCTATTTTTGAACTCAACTAGGAATTTAGTAAGGCGTAAGTCATTTAAGAAGTGTAAGGGAATTTTGGGACACCTAGGAGCGTTTTTAGGAATGCTTTTAGGTGGGTAGGGGAAATAGGAATAATTAATTAATTAATAAAAGAATTTTTCTAGTGCAACTAGGGGATCAGGCGACATGTGTATGGGGGAGGTTTTTCCTAATTAAAATTTATGAAAAAGGAATTTAATGAGAATTTGGGAAACTAATTACTTAAAAACTCTACAAAAAGGATGGAGGAGGAGGAGTATGGATCTCATCTTTATGCGTAAGGTTACAGTGCTGAATTTTTGTCTTGACTGATCTTCTCTTGTGGGAGTTGGGATACCCAGCTCGGGTAACGAGTGGTAGCTCGACCTTGCGAGGCAAGCTGGGTGCTAACGGTTCTTTGGTATTGTGTGTGTGGCCCCTTTGCGGCTCGAGGGGCTTAGGTGGAAGAAGAGTACCCCTAACATTGGCTGGGACGTACAGGTGAGGTCACATCGGTCGGCAAGCGAGAGCTGGACGGAGCGCACGTGGGACAACGAATAGGAGTTGTCGCATTTGGCTACGATACACATGCATTTTTTTTTGAATGGTATATTAATATGTTCCTGTGCTTTCATTATTGTACTTCTTTGTGTAAAGATTTTGTTTTACTCAAAATTTTATAATCAATGAACTTAAAGTCATCCCAACCTTACGCTTGCTGCATTTTGAATTGATTCCCTTGGCGAACCCAACCCTGATTGCTATGAATTTCTGTGTTTTTTTTATTGATTATTACAAAGAAATTTTGTTTTTCCCTTGTCCCTTTAGTCATCAGTTCGTTCCTGAGCAGTTGCCCAGGAGCCGAATCAACGGTCGTCACTTTGGTGTTTAAAGAACTATAGATTCAAATGCCCTACTTTTTTGTGCATGGATGATGAGTGAAGAATAAATGTTTTCCCAACCATCTATCCTTTACTTATCTCTGCGTTTTCCCTTCTGATTGATCTCTAATCCTTGCACCCTTCTTTTGATTGAGTATCTTTGCATTTTGATTGTTTCATTGTCGAATGATTGGTCCTTGCACCTTCTTGTGCTGAGTATCTCTGTGTTTTTGTTGATTATCTCTGCGCTTTATTCTTGCAATTTCTTATGATAAAACTCAGCGCAATCATACCTTGATTTGGAAACAAATTTACCCTTGTTGACTGCACTTTTAAACCTATGAATGACAACGAAATCATACCTGTATTGGGCAACGAATTTACCCTTGAATGAATACGAATTGAATCTTTATTACACATCGATTTTATATGGAGGCGTTTTTCTTCTATTGATTAACAGTTTATTGACTTGCGAAATTCTTAGCTTGCGAATTTCTTTTATTGATTGGATAGCGATACATTGATTGACAATTGGATGGTGAATACTTTTAACTTGTGAATTTCTTTTATTGATTGATAGCGATTTTCATTTCATTAGTTAGCGATATGGTTGATTCCTTGATTACAAGACATCTGTATAATTAGACAACGATTGGGTTAATCCCTAATAAAAGACAACGATATTATAATTGAATAGAAATTGACAGTGAATTCATTAATTTGATAGCGAAGAAATCAACACTATATTATAGACAACGAATTTATAAGAGGCTTATTTAGACAACAAATATGTTTTGTTTACAGCTATTTCATTTGTATGTGACAACGATATAGTCTATTTTGTATTACTAGACAGTGACCATGTATATCTATGACATCGTTCTTATTATTAGCATATTGACAATGATTCCATTAATCCCATACTGATAACATCTTTTATTAATAGTGATTTTATTAATATCATGTTGATAGCATATAGACAACATGTATATTACTAAACAACGATCTCAAATGTGTAATAGACATCATTAATATGTGATTGTGATAGTCATAGTTCTAATATGTGAATCTAATATACAACCATTTAATTGTTTAAACTATTGCTTAACATTGACAACACTAATGATGCAAACATCGACTGAATATTCTAGTCTGGTAGCGATTTAATATAGGTTAGGTATGTCAGCGATATTTATTCCCAATAAAGGTTACCCACGCAGTGATATTCATCCACCTTGTAAAGGTTGTTTACCACAACGTTGATTGCATGGAATAGCAATTGAATATGGCATGACTGTGGTTGTTGAAATTGAATAGCATTGATTTATTAGCCAATGAGTTGCGATACCATTATTTATTGACAGATTATTTACCATTGATTCAATTTTTATACAACAATTCACGCAATTTTTTTCTGAGCGGGATGAGTCGATCATTCAACTATCCAAACTTCTGTATCAAGAATCCGTGAAGATAACGTGATTGACCAATTAGAATCACAACTATGTCTGTATTCAATTATTTAGTTTAGAAAACAGTTTTTGATTGGAGTGGGAATATTCAATCCATGTAATGGCAGGCGTAACAGAGATAATAATGTTGCAAAATAGATTGAGTTGAGAAGATATATGGGAAATTTTCCCAAAACGTCTCTTCTCCTTCCCTTATTCGCTGAAATATTCTAAAAGTTCATGATCCTTCACTCAAGAAGTGTACTTTGCAACTGTCACTTTTTAACTGATTAACTTCTTCTTGTCGAAACGTGTCTCAGATACCGTGACGTGTAGTCCTCTTGGAGTGTTATTGTTAGTGGAGTTAAAGAGTCCATGGAATAGTTGACGATTCCCTTTCTTAGTTGAAATTGCGGTATTAAATTAAACTTTGAGACTTGCGAAATACATGTGGGTTTATCTTAGTCGTAGCACGCTTTCTGATTGTAGTTTGAGTAGGGAGAAAAATAGAATTTAATATTTCGAAAATATATTATTTAGTGCTAATAGTTTATAGGAGTAAAGAATTGTATTATTGACCAACATTAATAAGTTTTAAATTATAATCATTATTGTTTATATTTATATTTACATTAATGAGGTGTATTAAGACTGGTTGACCCTTGGTCCTAATGATTTTAGACATGTATTAATTTGTTATCTTGTTATGACTTGATGTTATTAAAA
>JASDQU010293612.1:0-14278 GCA_032191745.1 Picea mariana
TGGTGTCCAGATAATGACAGTGTCACTCACAAATACCTAGTGGAAATGAGAAGGTTGGCTCGTGATGAGACCCCCTTTCTATCAACCATGCAACTGAGAGCCATTACCCTGGCTTGGTGACCAGTTTATGGTAATGTCATACCACTAGATATCCATGATCATCATAGATCGACTCATGATGAGACCTCCTATCCTCCAACTAACCCTTTAAGCATTCATAATCATTATTCTTGTGGGTCCCTCTTTTCTTACAGATAAGTGTTTCATTGATTTCTTGGGGGATCCCTGGGCGAAGCATCTGGAAGGCTTATATATAGGATTTTATATTTTACCCAACAGCAATCCCTTTGGGCCTTCAGCCCCTTCTTCCCATAGAATGAGGGACAACCCCTTCTTGGGTCAATACACCCTAAAATCCCAAGAGATAAGGAAATGGGGGGGTTTTGATGAAAAGTGGTAAGTATGATCGGGAATGGTACGATGGCTCTTCAGGGGAGTTCCTAGTAGCAAACCCATCCCAAGGAAAGACCACTTACTAGGGCACAATGTCAACCACCAAGGTGAAACAGGGAAAAAGGAATAATGTCCAAGCATATGTCATGAAATCTAAAGCAGTCTAAGATACAACATACTCAAATGCCTCAAATATTGAAATGACACTTACCATAATACCTGATTTGTACCTCATGGAGCAAGGCCCACTGCCTCTCGGAAGCCAGTTGGTGTGGTGGATGCCATCTGAAAATCCATGACCTCTATGGTGGTGAGAAGGATCTCCATCTGTGCAAATGGATATTGTTGGTCATGTAGTCTCTTCGCACTCCATATCTGCAACCTGAGGGCCTCGAGACATAATCTCCATAGTTATCCCACAAAATGGGGATAACACACTGCACCATGAAGCTCATCCAATAACTCATCTATCCTTGGAATGGGATACCTGTTTTTTATTGTCTTTTTGTTTAAGGCCCTGTAATCAATACACATACGCATAGTACAATCCTTCTTCTTGACCAACAAAACTGAAGATGCAAATGGGCTTGAGCTTGGCCTAATATGCCCCATGTTCAATAATTATTTGATGGCCTTCTCAATTTCATCCTTGAATTTCTTTGGGTGCTTATAAGGTGTGGTAACGACTAGTTTGGCTCCTTCCTCTAGTTCTATAATGTGCTCAAAGCCTCTATCTGGTGGTTGCCCTGGGGGAATCTGTCCAAAAACCTTCTCATGCTTGTCAATTATCCTTTGTATATCTTGTGAATAGTGTTGGCGCTCTTCCTGAGTGGTTTGGGTGACAACTAGACACTCTACTGCATAAGCCACGTCCCCATGCCTGAAAACAGCCTCCATGCGCCTTGTTGAAACCACCCTGGATGTATTCTCGGTCATTCCTTCAAGGTTACCCTCCTTCCTTCTTCAGAATTGAAGGACATCTCCATAGTCTTGTAGTTTGTAGTGATAGGTCCCAAGGTGTTGAGCCACTGAACTCCAAGTATAACATTGGTGTCTGGAAGGTCCATCACATAGAAATCCTATGCCAAGTTATATCTGCCCATGGTGAGACTCATCAGTGGAATGTATATGTCACATGGCATGGTACTTCCTCATGTTACGTCCACTAAGAATCCATCAAACTCAACAGTAGGGAGATGTCTTCTATTCACCAAAGCAGCATCAATGAAATTGTGGGAGGCCCCACCATCAATAAGTATTGTGACTCTTTGTCCTTCGAGGACTCCTCTCATCTTGAAAGTGTTGAATTTCAGTACCCCATTGATGGATGCAATAACAGCTTTCTTGATTCCTGCCTGATTGCGAATTGTCTCTTCCTCTTCTTCCGCATGCGTGTTTTCCTCTTCTGCTTGAGTCACTTCCATGTTTTGAAGATGTCCAACATCACCTTCCTCCTCACTATCTGAAAGGACTTCTATGTAGTGAATTTTCCTTTCCTCATGCATCTGTGCCCTGGCTCCCATGGTTCCTTACAAGTATAGCATAGTTGTTTCCTTCTCAAC
The DNA here is from genome assembly GCA_032191745.1 of Picea mariana. Classification (NCBI taxonomy): domain Eukaryota; kingdom Viridiplantae; phylum Streptophyta; class Pinopsida; order Pinales; family Pinaceae; genus Picea; species Picea mariana. The sequence goes on from JASDQU010293612.1 coordinate 2,016, forward strand.
TCTTTTTTTGTAGCTTCATCAAGCTTCCCTTTACCTTTGCCTACAATTCTTTGATCTCCTCCTCTTGGAACAAGAGGTGGCCTTGGCGTAAACTTGTTTTTCGAAGCTTCCCACATCAAGTCTCTAGTCCTCTAAATCGCATCTCGTTGGGTAGTAGGCTTAAAATCCTTAACCCAACCATGCAATGGCTCTATCAGCCCCTCAGAAAATAGCATCTTCAATCTAAATTCTAACACATCTGGAACCATCACTGCTAACCTATGAAACTCCTTTATGAATGCCTCGACTGATCTGATCTGTCTAAGTCGTGTGAGCTCACGGAAATGTAGTTCTGGATCACCTTGATCAAATCTATCCATGAGCCTCTATGTGAAATCTACATATGAGGTAATGTGTGCATGCCCCAAAGTTGTCATCCCATGGTACCACCACTCATGGGCCTTGCCCTCCAAGTACAAAGTAGCAAATTTGATGGCATCCAAGTCCATCGTGGGGTTTAGCTGCAGATAAGCATCCAATTTCTGTACCCATGCCTTTGTCGAAGATTTGGTTGCTCCATCAAAGGGGGGAATTTCCATTTTTCCTGATTTGCGCCCTAGATCATTGTTGCCCCTATGAAATTCTCTAGGCCTGCCTCTATATTTGATTCCACAATATTCTACCAATGAAACTTGTCTCCCGAATCCTGCACTCAAGGCTGCATACTCCCTCTCATACTCCTCAAAGCTATCTTCTACCTCCATCCGTCGTGGGATGTGGCCATCCTGTTGCTGTGCATCTAGGAAACTAGGCATGTAAGGCCTGGGCATGATCTTGTTATTCCCTGGTGCCCTACTGTTTGCACCCCCAATTTGGCTTTGCCCCTCAGTGTGGGCTCTGTGACTAGTCTTAGCGTCATATCTCTCTCCTCCATGAGATCCACTAGCCCCATTATTACCCCCATTATTCAATGGCTCTCTACCATGTGACATCTGCATGAGAAGATATGCAATCCTGTCCTGCCCTGCTTCTAAGATGGTGTTTATAGCTAACAAGGTCATTTTGAGCTCAGTCTGTCCCCTTGACAAGTGCTCTTGTGTCTCTTGCAAGTGATGTTGCATGTCAAACTGTGTCCTGTCAATGGAGTGGTACGTTTCTTGAACTATTTTTTCCAAATCAGCCCTTTTGTCATTACCATCTCCTGTTTCATGTCTATCCTCCATTTCTAGATTTGTTTCTAGTTCTCCTGCCTTTCTATCCTTCCTCCTTCTGTTGTATTCCTTCATTAGCAATCCTCACAAGTTGGGAGGATTCAAGCTCTAATACCACTGTAAGATTCCCAAGTGGACCTTACTGGAAATCTCTGAGATTTTGTTTTTTCTGGTTGTGTTATTTTGTCAAACAGGTTGTAGGTTTGCTTTCCTGAGTTGCGCTAGGRATGGATTTATTGTTTAAGGCAGCCARCAAATGATAYATATAAAGAAACAATTGATAAATAGMAAAACACAATAGGAATAACACAATAGAATAGCCACAAAACTCCAGATCTGCATTTTATTTAATATATAAGTTGACCTCAGTACAAGGGATGAACAGATCTAGAATAGATATGGAAGAATAATGAGTGTGGCTGAGAATAGCCCCAAGATACAATAACAAAGAGAGATGATCTCTCCTGAACCTTCAACAACTGCATGCAAGATCTTAGAAGACCAATTTCTTTCCCTTCTGATTTTTGCAAGAGTGTTCTGGCTGATTTGCGCCCCTCTCTGGCTGGAAATCCTCTTGGAATTTCGGCCTTACTAGATTAGACCTCCAAACACTAAAATAATGATGTATCCCTGAAGGATATGAGATGGCTATCACCTATGTTGAGTTTCCTTAGTTGTAGCTGCAGATCTAACTCCCAAACTCTGAACCTCTATGGCCAAGTGCGCCCTCATTCAGAAATTTCGCCCAACTCTGAGAAATAATATATATGAAGTGATAAACCCCCAAAGAATGATGATAAAATTCGCTCTAGAGATGGCCAACCCTCCCGTAACAAGATCTTTCCCAGATCCAATGTCCTCTAGCCAAATCGAACTTCTTCTTCTTTGACAATGTGCCCCAATCCTGCAAAAGCCCTCAAGGATGCGCCCCTGCTCCACAAATCACTGTTGAAACTTATCTGAATTGGATAGAATGGTGAGGGTGGAATCTTTCACCACCTTGGCAAAGCTTGGATCAAGAACAGAGGAATCTTTCACCCCCTTGTTGTTCTCTAGGGTTTGTTCACTCAAAACGCTCACGCTGTAGAGCTCAAAGATACAAGTGAAAAATGATCAAGAATGAATGAGTGAGTCGCCCTCATTCCCTTTTATCCCATCTTCTAATTCTCACTTAAATTATTATTTAGGCTTTCTAAGGTTCTTTTCTCCAATTAATTCATAAAGTCACTTTACCTTTTCTCCTTAATCCTTGTCACCCATTTAAATTAACTTTAATTATTTGGTGACCCCCTTTTTACCCTCTTAGTCCCCTTTTTCCCAATGAGACTATAGCCTAGGGGGAACGACTAGGCTATTAAGTCCCCCATGGTCAATATCACATGGAAGGGGACATTACATACTAAGAAACCATGACACTCACCAAGGTGAAATAGGGCAAAAAGCATAATTTCCAAGCAAATGTTTTCAAAATCAAGAAAGGATCCTTTGCAACATGTTCAAATGCTTCAAATATTAAAATGACACCACGATACCGAGCTTGTTACCTCATGAAGCAAGACTTGTTGTCCTCTGTGGGCCAAGCTGGGTGTGGTGGATGTTGTTGCCATCGATCGGATGGTGATGTGTGGTACGATAGGGGCCCCTTCCTGCTCATCTGCCTCTCGGTACGCCATGTCTGCAACCTGAGGGCCTTGAGACATCATCTCCTTAGTTATCCCTAGAAATGGGGGATAACACATACCACTTGGTTAAATAAATCAGCAATATAAAACTCAAGAGACCAGAGACCATGTTTAAGGAACTCGGCATGAAGCCCCTCCTCATATGTTTCCTGTTGGTACTCATAGCTTTGACAGCTCTCCTAATGTCCCGCTCAAAGAAGAGGTGGCATAAAGAGGGGGGTAATGAAATGTGGGTGGGGGGTTGTCTAGGACTGTCATAAAGATATGTGATATGCAAATGCAAAATATGTCTCTCAGCAGACAGTGGACACTGTAAATAAAAAAATTACTAAATTGTTTCTTCTCTGCCTATGCTAGAAAGAGATATTTCCTATATTCAAATAATTCCTTGAAAAAGCTTCCTACGCAGCTGTTTGGAAAGTTCAACAATGCATTCAGCTTCCTGGGCTGATTTTTATGCATAGAATGTTTAACACTGATTTGGTCATCATTGGGACCATTTTCAATAAAATGCTATTTTCAATATTAGAAAAGAAACCATTGAACGTGTCCTCTTGTTCAAGTTTGAAACATGAAATAACCAGAAAAAATTAACTTTCATACTTCAGGGATAATGTACTTTCAAAGTTCATATAGTTCGTTCATTATGATGCATCATGCTACAACAGGGGAATGTCATTCAAAAGGTTGAACATAATTATCTGGAACTTGAGTTCTCATTAATACACCCACAATAGGATCCTAGGTTTGAGCCCTTGTCCCCTATGGTTATTGTGTCTCTAGTGGATGCTTGAAGTGTTTACAGTGGGCAACTATAAGGATTTTGTTTAGAAAATTCAAAATAGTAATCCATATGGAAACCCGATACATTGCATGATGAAGCATTGTGGTTTTTGAAAAGATATGTGTGTATGAAGTGTTCACTAGGAAATCCAAATATGCTCAAGTAGAGCTTTTAGAACACTTGCACCATAGGAACAAGAAACTCATCCCAATTCACTAATTATTTTCATGTATACAAATTTTGACAAAACAATATATCTCACCTCACCAAGTATTGGATTGTACACAACTCCGACAGTAGGAATCTTTCCAATGGCAAGTCCAATTGACACACAAACAAAAGGAAACCTGCCAATCAAGTCCTGTAAGCTAAATAATTCCCTTATAATATCAACTTTAAAATTAAATCATTACAGCTATAAGAGGAAGTCCAGAAGATAAATAAGAATAGAGTGAAATAATACTCTTATTTCTCTTGAATCACTTTGCTTTCTAATTTTGTTGATTTTTCCCCTTATTTCGAACCATAAGGAAGAAATAACAAAAGGAAGATATTATATTAATGTCCAAACATGACAAAAAAACAGCTATTGGGACTGCAATATACATCACCTAAAATACCTCCAACGTAGGAAAAACCCACATTTGGACATCACAAGGTAAACATATGCTCTAAAATCCAATAGATCGTAAAATTTAAACCTGTGAACAAAATTTGTTGTTCCATCGAGGGGGTCAATTATCCATGTTGGTGCATCGGTCAAATCAGCAGTTCCATAGACTGCAGAAGTTTCTTCTCCTATGAACTGCACAGCAAAGCAGACTTTGTTAACTTCAGTAAGAGAACTGAAAAAAAACAAAAGACCCTAAAATATTGACCGTGTACCTGATGATCTGGGTATATTTGTTTTAGATGTTGGAAAATAATCTCCTCGCATGCCTTGTCAGTCTCTGTAACCAAATCCACCTGCCTTGCAAAAAAACGCAAATTACTTTCCAAACAAGTGGACCAGTTTACAGTGTACACTTCATGAAGCATCTCGCATCCCTATAATAAAAACAACATTAACAAAGAAGTTTTTATAGTGGTAGAAACAGTTACAAGATGCCATTCAATCTTTGGCACATCTGACTTTTTATTCTTCAGCATGGGAAGGAGATACTATAGAGCACTGCCAAACGGAAGATATTTTTATATTCTTTGGATATACAAAGGAGGAGAGCAGAAGGCCACCAAGCAAGAAAACATAGTCACCTCATAAACTATCTATCATTCTATTTGTAGGAGGCACCACTCCCTTGTAGCTACCCACATTGGCATAAAAATCATGGTATATTGGGGTTTTTATGGTTCCATGGACCAATTCTCAAAGCCAATGTCGGATAGTAAGTTTTTAGATAGGAGGTTTTTATAGTCATAAAAACATTTCCAAGACACCATTCATTCTTTGGCATATCCAACTGTATTGTTCAGCATGTGAAAGGGGTACTCTAGAGCACTGCCGGACAAAGGATATAAAATGCTACTCACCCCTCGACCAACCAACCATTATGTTAGTGAGAGGTATTTCTTTCATGTGGCTGCCCCATTAATAAAAACAACATTAACAAAGAAGTTTTTATAGTGGTAGAAACAGTTACAAGATGCCATTCAATCTTTGGCACATCTGACTTTTTATTCTTCAGCATGGGAAGGAGATACTATAGAGCACTGCCAAACAGAAGATATTTTTATATTCTTTGGATATACAAAGGAGGAGAGCAGAAGGCCACCAAGCAAGAAAACATAGTCACCTCATAAACAATCTATCATTCTATTTGTAGGAGGCACCACTCCCTTGTAGCTACCCACATTGGCATAAAAATCATGGTATATTGGGGCTTTTATGGTACCATGGACCAATTCTCAAAGCCAATGTCGGATAGTAAGTTTTTAGATAGGAGGTTTTTATAGTCATAGAAACATTTCTAAGACACCATTCATTCTTTGGCATATCCAACTGTATTGTTCAGCATGTGAAAGGGGTACTCTAGAGCACTGCCAGACAAAGGTATAAAATGCTACTCACCCCTCCACCAACCAACCATTATGTTAGTGAGAGGCATTTCTTTGCTGTGGCCGCCCCATTAGCAAAAGAATCATGGTATATCCTTTTACCAGCTAAATAGACGGTTCTGATTAATAAAAAAAAGACAAGCACAAAAACTAGCATCGTGTTCATCAATTCATGTAATTACTAATTGCGAGTTCTGTGTTTAATGTTACCCGATATAAGTATCTTATTGGCAGCTCTAAACCCAACTGAAAGAATGCAGCGACAATTCAGAATCCAAATTTAAACCAGCAAATGAAGAAGAGAAAAAATTGTAGGAATAGCCACAAAGATGGAAACCAGAAGCTAAGAAAGGGAACATTAAAACTATAAGAGTATTAAGAATCTGCATGCTTATTCAAATCCCTGCAAAGAAGAGTGAGAACCAAGAATTCAAAAGACTACACAAAAAAGGAATTGAAGGAATTTTGGTGAGTTTAACTGGTTTCAATCCATTTCAATTCATTGCAGGGTCAGTATTTAGAAATGAGAGTTGAAAAATAGCACGGAAATGTTTCTCTTTTCCAGGAACGGGAAAAGCCCATAATGCATATTGGCATATGATGATGCAAAAGACTTAAACTGGAGAACTTAAAAGCCAATTCTTGAGATTGGGGAAAAAACACAAAAAGTGTTACCTGTCCTTTGTGCTCCACGACTTTCGTTTGGTTGAAATTTTGGGAGATTATCTGCATTGCATAAACATTATATCCATAAGAACACACATATATATGTTAAACTCAATGTCAAATATGCATAGAACTGTATATATATAGTCACCTTCCCCGCCAATTTTGCTGCTTCTACTGCTGAAGAGAGAAATGTAGCGAATTCATCTGTTTGCACTCAACACAAGATCGCAACTCAGTTAAAACCATGGCAAACCTCTGAAACCAAACCATATATATACAGCATGCATTTGCCAACCAACAAACAGGAACATGCATTGCTCACCACAATCCCCCATTGCCATGCTCAAAGTGTTCATTCCTTGTGATCTGTGTGGGGCTCTGTGTTCGTAGGAGGAGGGGATTAAAGGAGATGTGGAGCGTACCATATTCATTGATAATATCCTCGTCATATTCCCAGATCCTATTCCCACGAGTGAGTACATCCTCGTAATATCCTATGGGTGCGTGCAATTCATGGAATCCCGTAAGATATCTTTATTCCCTTCAAATCTATGTTCATGAGCCTCTTAACAATCTACCATCCGCGTTCAATATATTTACAAAGGATTATTTTTAGCGTAGGTATTTTTAACACATTTGGTCTTATTACCAACTGCAAAATGCGCCTTTCAAAACGTAAAATGACTCATCAGAAAGTATTCTTAGAAATACCGAAGGGATAAATCATAATTTGGATGTTCTTATTTCTTTTAATTACTGTAACTTGATAAAGGAAAAATTAATCGATATATTATCTTCATTTTGATTATATGATTTCTCTATCTATTTTCCATTTATTTTGACAAGATGTTTTCACTATTCCTTACTAAAATATGTTATTTTTAGTCCCCGCCTCGGCCATGGACTCTTTAGCCTCGCGATCAAGGTCCTTTGACTGTCTATATTAGTAAGTGTGTTTTGTTATATTAACTAGCTTATTTTGGTATGTTTTTTTACATAGTTATCTAAAAAAAAAATTTATAAAATCTACTATTAAATCTATTTATTGTTAAAAATAAATCATTTTTTTATTTTTCGAATTTTACAAATAAAAAATTTTATTGGTCCAATGCTTGTGATGCGACTTTAATATCTTGGTGTATGTTATTTTTTTTCCTCAATTGTCAAAGTTTACAAATGATTCTTTTTTCAATTATTATTGGCTTGCACTTAATTCTTTAACAAATACTGCACTTATGCATTTAATTAGCCGATAGATACATTGCAGTCGATGTCTGCAAAGCATTTCTAACAATGTTGCAATGGTTGCAATGCAGTCCAAGCAACGGTGCTATCAGTGCCTCGCCACCTCCTGACATGTTGCTCATCCCATTGCCACCTCCTCATCCCCACCTCGCCACCGCCTCACTGCCCCAGCACACCTACGGTTGCCATCTTTACTTTTTGCAGCCACCATCTTCATCCCACCATCTTCTGCTTCTTCCCACCGTCCTTGCAAGGTTATGCTTCTTCACCAGGCTTCTTCTTCAAGGTTTTGTTTCTTTGTCATGTCTTCTACGATGTTGAAGACACCACCAAATCTGTAGCAGGCATCAAGATAGGGTAGGCATTGTTATCGTTGAAGAAAGAAACTTCATCCATGAAGGAATCCAACACCAAATGAGAATGCAAAGAAGAGTCGCAAAGGCATCAAGAATGCAAGAATGCAAAGGAGAGCCAAACAAGAATGCAAGAATGCAAAGGAGTAGTAACAGTGTTAATGACTACATTGTGCAGGCTAACAGTATTAATTTTCATTGACTAGCTGTAAATATGCCAAACATTTAATTTCTTAAAATCTTCATTCACTTTGCAAAAAATCGTATTCAGTTAATTCATTCAAAGAGCAAATATGATACCACAATAGCTTTGTGGGATAGGTAGAGTTGTTCCTACCAATCTCTGTCCCCTGAAAGAAGCCGCGTTCAACTCAAGCTCATCCACAACAACAACTGCAATCCAAACCACCATCCATTTCCACTAATTAAAATCACCATTTCAACGCAATATTACAAGTGCACACCCCGAAGAGTCCTGATGAAACTTTTTAAAAATAACATTGAAATACATAGTAATGAAGATGAAGTTACAAAATCCATAAGCCCTATAAACCTGGTGTGGCATTTCAATGTTACCCAGAATGAAGAGAATATGAGAGTAGAGTTACCTATGATTTTGGGTTTGAAGTAATTAGAAACACAACATTGACCATTGTATTGATCTCTTGATTCCTGCTAAATACAATGAGACTGAGCCAAATGGTTGTAGAATGAAAGGAAGTTGACGATTGCCAAATACTCGAAAGCACAAAATATGTGGAGCCGTGAGCAAGAGAATTGAATTTGAGGCATCCTTTCTTGTTTCCTTCCTTTCTGTTAAATACAATGAGGCTTAGCCAAATGGTTGTAAAATGAAAGGAAAATTCAAGAGTGCATTCCTTGCCACACTAATGTTGTTTTTGTCGATTGTTGCAGGATAATGTGAAAGGGTACTTACTAGTCATTGCCTTGGGTTGCTTGGACGTGTTACGACCAACATCACCATAATAACCGCACCACCAATGCTCTATCCCAATATTAAGGGTCGACGAGGGCAGTTTTTTCCTGCGCCAACAAATAGAAATCCTATGTACTTAATTGAATTAGCATATATTTTTTGAGATTTTCCTAGTAATCTTAACATACGACAATATTACCTTGATCTATTGCCCTTGATGGACCCGTTGATGGCAGTGTAGAAGGACCACTTCCACTACTACTTGATGGCAGTATAGAACAACCACTTCCAGTTGGGGATGAGAGTAAAGGGACACCATAATTGTGTTAGCACTAAGAGTCACCCTCAGACTGCAAGAGGATAAGCCCAGTACCCATCAAAATGTTTGTGGAGGTAGGTTTATGACTGGAGGTCAAATGGACAAAACTCAGTAAAAGAATGTTTTAACACAGAAACTGGACAAGCAATGCATAGGGAAATGAGGTCCTCATTAACTTCAATCAATGGTTTAAGGTTAAAGATGAGCAAAGGGAAGACTTAGTGAGAAAGGTGGACAAGTCTACCATGGGCATACGGATTTCAAGCAGCTTGGTGAAGAAAAACTTAGGCACAAGAGCACTCTTGAACTTAAGTTTCAGACACTGAAATATATCACAACAACATAATAATCAAACCTCCATTACTATGCGACCACAACAACTCGTCTGGATCCTCCATGCACGAGCATTTCATCATAAGAAGAAACAAGATAACAAAGAAACTAACTAAAACTGGTCACAACAATATTGTAATCAAACCTACATTACAATACAACTACAACCCTCGTCTGGATCCTCCATGCACGAGTGTTTCAACACATATTAAACAAGACGATGAAACAAATTGACTTCTATTAATGCAAAAGTCTAAAGTCTCATACAAAAGCAGAGAACAACTCTGTTATCAAAATATTACAAAATAGGGAGCTCTGCTCAACCAGTTGACGACGTTTACAAAATATTGAACTGATCTATTTATAATCAGATTAGTTCAGAATTGTCAGGAGTGTGATCTGGCCATTCCATTCAAAGCCTTTCATTTGCGCCTCCTTCTGTCAGACTGTGTGTGCTTCCTCCTTTCAGATGCAAGCTCAGATCAGTATGGGCCTGCAAGAAGAAACCATCCAGTTAGTACCTTGGGCTGACAGTTCTGTCTCCACGGCCATACCCTCCATGTCTTCTATTTATGGAGTGAGCTGAGGTTTCAGCTACCAGTCCCTCTTTTCATAATTGATATCTCCTCGGGATCTAGGTGAGGCTTGACGCCTAGGGGGCAGCCACGCGTTGCTGTCGGATTTGTTGCTATATAAGCACGTGATTGCGGGGCCATCATAGATGGTTTGGATTCACACCGTTTTTGAGCCCGCAATTCATCACCTTCTGCCACGTAGCTCTTCCGCTATACCACGGTCTCGATTGCGGGACCGCTCAAGCATTTTAACGCTCGAACAAGTAGCGTCCCTGTAATGAAGCGTGGCCATTGATTTGTTTGTGATCTGTGATCTGGGTGACCCTGTTACTTTAGCACCCCTACTAAAGTTCTATCCGTATGCCATATTAGACTCCCCTATCTGATTTAGCGATGACGCAAATTTCTTAGAGCTCGGGAGCTTTTGAACACGGAGCATGAATATCTCCCGAAGTGACTTTCTCTCAGAGTGACATGGCAGTCTCTCATCACTTCGGAGTTCGAGAGATTTTGAATGAAAAGTGTATATAACTCCTGGAGTGCCAAACTTGCGAAGTGATTAGCAGGTGCTTATCACTAATTAAACCTTGATTTAGCCACTCTTATCATTTAAATATTTTGGGACTTCGGGGCTCTAGGCTTCGGAGAACTGTGCTTGCTTTGGATGGAAAACTCCTGGAGTGACACTTTCCCGGAGTGATGTGTTGGCCTGAAATGAGTGCCATGTGTCTCAACAAATGAGTTCCATGTGTCTCAACACATGAATTCCACGTGTCTTCGGGGAATGGGTGCCATGTGTCTCCGGCACTTCGGACTTCGGGAGTTTCTGGATGTAAAGCATGGAAATCTCCCGAAGTAGTACGGGCCCGAAGTGACGTGCCTCTTCGGGACTTCGGCGCTTCGTCACTTCAAGGTTCCAGTACTTCGTGGGTTCTCTCTTGATGTTAAACCTCGCGTGATTTCAACACTCTGAATGCACGAAAACCGTCGATCTGAGTGGCTTGTTGGATCTCTACCGTTGCAATTTTAATCTGTCTGTTCCTACAATCTGAGCCCGAAATTGACAACTTTTGAATCGCTGCTTTTTGTGCTTATGGTTGTTACATGTGCAAACAAAATACTTGGTCATCCTGTGACCTTGACAACTTTATGTGATAACATTTGGCTCCATAGAGGATGGCATGCTCCCTGTGAGCTACCAAGAACAAGCAGTTCCAATGCCTTAGCTATTGGGTTGTGGAGTCGAGCTCAAACACATTTCGTTGGACACAACATACTAACATGTAAACTACTCTACTTACAAAAAAAGAAAACAAACACACATGCTCCAGAAGGAGCTTATTTATGTACAATCCTAGATTAACTGATTTTTTACAATGTGCTAGGTGAAAGCAAACTTCCACCATAGCCACCCAAACTACTTGGTAACATAATTCTCCTTTTCACTGCAAATGATCCACAAAAGGTAAGGGAAGTATGACAGCAGAATGAAAACATGTTTTGGAACACTCACCATACCCCCAAATGATGATAAGATGAATAATTTTGCAGGCTCCAATGCTTTTGGAAAACTCAACTCCGTATATAACCCTACAGGGTCATAAAATCTATAATAAGGTGCAATAAACTGGTAAGAAATTACCTCCCTTACTTCATTATTGCTCACCTGTTGTTTTGTTAGGGACCTAACCCCTCACGTAGGTAGAATAATATATTCCGATGTAATAAAGGTCAATATTAATAAGGCCTAGCAATAAGGAAGAATAAGTCGAATGTAAGAAGACCTAATAGAAGCTTCCGCTTCTAGAAGGATCTTCCTCTAGATGGTTATTTTGATAGACATATTTTGTATAAATAGGAGTCGAGGGTATGAGAACTGTTGTCTTGGACATTATTGTAATAGAGCTCTACTCGACTGGAGGTTGCCCCCTCGAAGAGGCAAGTGAACATTGCTCTCAGAATCAAAGTGCTCTTTCTGGTGTTATTATGATATCATTACAGTATTATTGTGGTGTTGTTATGGTTATATTGTTGTTTATCTGCCATTTCTAGCATTTTATTTATGTTCTGCATACTTTTTATATCTGGAATATTACAAGTGGTATCAGAGCACTTTCCTCG
>JASDQU010293615.1:0-14278 GCA_032191745.1 Picea mariana
CAATTTGCAGAAGGGGATCAGGTGTTTCTTCGACTGCAACCTTACAAGCAAACTTCCCTCAAGGCCGAGAATTGTCAGAAGCTAGCACCCAAATTTTATGGTCCTTATACCATGCTCAAGTGTGTGGGACAAGTTGCCTATCAGTTAGCTTTTCCCAGCCATTCAAAGCTACATCCTTTTTTTCATGTTTCATGCTTAAAGAAGGTGATTGGAGCTAAGTGTCAAATTCAAACCAACCTTCCAGAGTTAGCTGAAGAAGGATCCATTTGGCTACAAACAGAAGTAGTTTTGGACCAGCGTGAGCATCGCCTACATCAGAGAACCATCAAGGAAGTTCTAATCCAGTGGAAAGATACAACTCCAACACACGCCACTTGGGAACCAGCTACCATTTTGCAGCAATTTCCTCATCTCAAGCCTCGAGGAAAAGGTTTCTTTTAAGGGGGAGGACATGTTAGGTTCCTAACTCTCACGTAGGTAGAAAAATATATTCGGATGTAATAAAGGTCAATATTAACAAGTCTTTTCAATAAAATAGAATAAGTTGGATGTAAGAAGACCTAATAGAAGCTTCCGCTTCTAGAAGGATCTTCCTCTAGATGCTTCTTTTTAGTATAAATAGGAGTTGAGGGTATGAGAACTCTATCTTGGATATTATTGTAATAGAGATCTGCTCAACTGGAGGTTTCCCCCTCGAAGAGGCCCGTGAACATTGCTTTCAGATTCAAAGTGCTATTTCTGTTGTTATTCTTATATCATTTCAGTGTTATTGTGGTGAATGTTCTAGTTATATTTCTGTTATTCTGCCATTACTAGCATTTTATTTATTTTCAACATACATTTTATATCTAGTATATTACAGTTACCAATAGGAGGATTATGGTGCGAAGTATATAAGAAACCGGGTCACAATCCCTTTCACTGCTCGAAGATGCAGACATAGCAGACAGTCCCAAAGAGTTCATATTGCAACTTTTGCAAGTCAGTGGGCCATGACGATAAAGATTGTAGAACTATGGAGTTGATGCGAGAATGGATATAAGATGCATATAGAGTGTAGGAAGAAATGATGGCTTGGAAAGCCACACCATAGTTTAATCAAGTTCCATCTCCATACAACACTACGCACCAGTAGTATAATACTGTGTAACAACCATATAATAATGCGAAACTACAGTACAACACAACACAAACTCGGTACAATATTGTGAATTATAATCAAGCACCTTAGTATAACGTGCCTAGAGGAGATTGAGCAAGATACAGAGGTGGAGGATGATCCAGAGGAGGTTTTGGACGAGTTCAAGGACCAGCCGTATGTCACAATTGTCAACAACCAGCACATTATGCAAGAGAATGTCCGCCTCCACCAACAACTTGTATGTATTGTTGAGCATCGGAGCATGATATGGAGGAATGCCCAACACTATTAGTAAATATCCAGGAAAAGAGGAACCAAAACAACCAGAATGTTCAGTGGATCTCAGCCGAAGCAAGGGATGAAGGAGGAAACATCAACATAGTTACTCGCGGAGAAGCTAAAACAGGGAACAACGCAGTTCGACAAGAGATAGCACAAAATCAGTGGGTGAAGAAGAAAATTGAACCAAGGAAGCATATCGATGCATAGAAGGAGAAGGAGGTATTTAAGAGAGCAAGACAATAATTTAAAAAATAAGACATGGTGTCGAATTCAACTGTGCAACAAAACAAGGAAGCACCAGAGTACGAGATGCCTCCATTATTGGATCATACCAACTAAATGCAACCCATGGGACAAGTAAGTACAATGAAAGGCTTTTTTCAATTGAGTGTAAAATTATTAAATGATCCAACATATGTGAATATATTGCAAAACATATTAGAAAAATGTAGTGTAGAGACATAAGGCAAGCTAGAACAAAAGACAGTTAATCACCTACATACCAGGAGAAGAACAAGTAGGGAGTTCAGACTGAATGCAAACATTTGAGACTTCAATATGGGAGAAATCATACTGGATCTAGGATCAGAAGTTAATGTATTACCAAATAAGACATGGCAATGCATGGGAGCGTCGACACTAGGATACTAACTTGTCCAATTGAAACTAAAAAACCAACACAAATTTCTACTAATCAGGAGAATGAAAGGAGTGATAGTAGACCTAGATGGAGTGCGCACTAAAATAGATTTTGAAGTCATTGAAATAGTGGAAAACGCAATACCTTACCTAGCATTTCTTGGTATGGATTGGGCATTTGACAATCAGACCATAATAAACTTGAAGACCAGGAAAATGAAGGGGAGAGGTTTGTAGAACCTACTTGACTGGAGTTAGAGGAAATCAGCCAGTTTTACAGAACAATTGTGCATGATGAGGATTAAATAAACCCAATTGCAGATGGAATACTTAGTTGGCGAAGATTAGTTCATGTGCGATAGACTCAGAAACCGGTTTAGAGAACTGGCAACAAAAGTTACACGAAGTGTCCATGAGAATATGTGCATGAATAGACCGCACAGTAAGATGGGTTGGTACAGAGATAAGGGAACAACCCAGTTTCCGCGTAGTAAACAATTTGGAAACATTCTTAGCATAGTACGAAGATGAAGTCTTAGAGAATCAGAGACTATTATCACACTATATAGCACTCAATACCACACCTACAATATGGTGGGGCGCACACAAAGAGACATTCACAGATTGGTACTAATGTAAGCGGTTACTGCACATAAGGTTTGGCATAGAACAAAAAAACAACAAGCAACAGAAGTATGATGGACAAGGGGCACCAACAGAACACTTGGAGGAGTGAAAAATGCTTTGGAAATTGACACCCTTAGAGGAGTTGCCTCATCATTTCATACACACTCTAGAGGGAATACCAGCGAACTGGTATACAGACCAGGAATTGTGCAAGGGAACTACGAACTGGACAACATTGCAATAGAATTTTAAATTCACTTTATCATTAGAGCATGAGAACCCCTACATAGTTGTCTGTCTTAAATAGATCATAGGAGTGATATTCATCAAAGAACCAAAAGTAGAACTTATCACAGAAGAACAACAATGGAACAAAAAGACAGTTAAGGAACTATTGTCATGTTACCATGTGCAAGAAGAAGCACCAGATGAAGACAATCCGTGAGATATTCAGATTGAATATGAAGAAGGTGAAAGAGAAGTGGAAGGACCACCTATAGAATCAGAAGTCATTGTTGTGTCGATCAAGGTAAATAAAGTCAACATTGGGACAACTAAGCATCCCAAAATGGCTAGCATTGGAAACTACTGGGATGAGCAAACATTGGAAAGTATAACAGAGTTATTGCGCGAGTAAAGCGACTTATTTCCTACCACATTTATAGAGATTAAGGGCATAGTAGGAGAGCTAGGAGAAATGGATATACCACTCATACCTGAAGCGATATCGATCAGACAATGACCATATATATTGAATCCAATATACAAGCAGAAGCCCATGAGGGAATAGGAGGAAGGAATTATGCAGGCAAATATACCACGTAGAAGGTATTGCGCATAGGACTATGGTGGTAGACAATTCACTGAGACTCGAAAGAATGCTGTCAAAGATGGGATGTCTATCAAAGGGTTGGTAAACCCAACATAAGGGATGAGATTCCATTACGACCACAAGTAACATTATACGAATTCTATAAGTGGGCAATAGAATTTGTGTGACCAATTAACCCACCAACAACAATAACAGGAGCAAGGTACATTATCACCATGACGGAGTACCTAACAAGATGGGAGGAAGCCGCACTAGTGAAGGATTGTAGTGCAAAAACAACAACACACTTCTTATTGGAACAAGTGATCATTAGATTTAGATGCCCAAGAGTTTTGATGAGCAACCAAGGAACACACTTCATCAAATACACTATTAGTGCTATGAATGAAGAATTTGAAGTCCATCTTTAGAAGAGNTGGGAAGCCGCACTAGTGAAGGATTGTAGTGCAAAAACAACAACACACACTTCTTATTGGAACAAGTGATCATTAGATTTAGATGCCCAAGAGTTTTGATGAGCAACCAAGGAACACACTTCATCAAATACACTATTAGTGCTATGAATGAAGAATTTGAAGTCCATCTTTAGAAGAGAACACCATATCACCCATAGGAAAATGACATAGTGGAAGCATTTAACAAAATCTTGGAGAATGCGCTGACAAAGATCTGTAATGTCAACAGGGATGACTGGGACCTCAAAGTACCAGCAGTATTATGGGCCTACAGGACCACGTGAAAAATGTTGACAGGGAACACACCATTTAAACTGGTTTATGGCCAAGAAGCAATAGTTCCATTAGAATGTTTAGTACCAAGTTTGCGCATAGCAACAATCACACATATGGCAGAATGAGGTGTAGTATAGGAGTGAATAAATCAGTTAATGACCATGCAGGAAGATCGAATACTAGTAGGATTCCACCAACAAGTTCAGAAATAAAGGGACAAAGCTTGGCATGACAGACACATAAAGAAACAAAATTTCAAGGAAGGAGACCTAGTATTGATGTATGAAAACAAACCGTTTCAGCACCCAGGAAAGCTTAGAATGCACTGGATAGGACTGTACGAAGTTAAATCTATCACTTATGGAGGAGTTGTACAGCTGAGAGATTTATCAGGCACATAAATCAGAGGAATGATCAATGAGAACTGAGTGAATCTATACAAGGACAGTCGACCACCCACTGCGTAGTAAAAAAAAAAAACAGGATATTAAACAATACCAACAAAGGATAAGTGCGCCAAAAGAAGAAAGGGCATGCATACTTAGGAACACAAAATCAGTGAGGACAAGCACAACGACTATGTGAAAAGGGAAACAAGCGGGAAACAAAAAGACGACAAAAGAAGTACGAAATGACGACATTAAGCATAATTGAAGGCCGAAAAGGACTGATGGGACGCCACATTAATTTCACCAACTGGAGATGAAAAGGCAGAGTAATGGCACGTATGAAAGAACCAGAGGTGAACTGAACCCATAATTAAGGAAGCATCCTCAACAAGCTTCTTGGGATACCCATACAACACATAGACATGGGAACAAAGAGTCCAATTGAGAAAAGAGAACAGACAAAGAGAGATAGAGGATAAGGAGCACAAAGTGGAGTTCATAGATGTCAGAGAGACCATTTAAACTCAACAAATGTTCGAAAATCACCACCATGGCACCACCAAAGCAATAAGAAGAAAGACAAAGTGCCATACCAACCAGAGTTAAAACCCGGTCACGGGTACAATTGGAAGAAAGTGAACAACAGTCGCTGGAGATCGTCAATGTCGAAGAAATTTGATCTTTAGAGACAACACCGATGAACCCCACACCTGTAGTGGAAGAAACCCAAAAACCAGAATGAGAGGGCATGAATATAGATAGACCGAAAGAGGTATAGGAGCAACATAACAAGGACACAGAAACCCTTAAGGAGGTGCAACCAAAGAACAACGAAGCAGCTCTGAAAGTCAATGGAACGACGACGAATCAAGAAGAAGCAATCGAACCAAATGAGTCGCAACCAGCGTGTCAGATCACCCACCGAAAGGAACAATAAAGGAGGTCATAGGTTGTCCAGAAGGGTATTCTGAAGCATAAGCAGTACCCGCTGGAACTTTGAGCCAACCACCGCTGAAGAAATACAAGCAGCAGGTACCTAGGTCACCTCACAAACACCCTATCACAACAATCATTCTACCGCATATACTAGATGTGGTATGAGTAGAATTAGGATTTCTAGGGCATATTGACAAGATAAAATACTCAGGCCACGATGTAGTAGATGAGGACAATTTTTTGGAATTTTCAAAGAGAGTATACTTGGAGACTGTGGGTGTAAATCCGGTTGGGGAACCGATGGATCAGCCACTCCGATGGGAAACACGATTGGAGAAAACAGGGATTTTAGGTCTATTAAACCTACCACATTTTGGTAGAGGTTAGTACATAAGCGCATGTGTCAAACAGTTGTTAGTAGTCACACATGGAGGGTACATATGGTTGGACAAGCTCATCTAAATAGACATAGAGCTTATTGAGAACATAACAGGGTTGCCATCCCGGGGCATGGATCTTGTGCATTTTCTTGACGATAAATCCAAGGAGAAAGAAATAGAAAAATAGATGAAGAAGAAGTATGGTACCAATAGGGGGACATGAGGGATCATTATCAAGAGGATCAATGATGTCGCAACACAAATGGGCATAAAAATATTAGCCTATAAGCTGCTAAGAAAATGTCATAGGGAGGAAGTTCCAGCTAGAGTTGTCACAGTTGCATTTCAATTCGCCAAGGGCACCATAGTGAGATGGGTATCCTATCTGTTGAACTTGTTCCTATATGACTGGAAGGATGCGTAGGATCTTAGAACATATTTTCACTATTCATGGCTAATCATGTTAATAGTCTTTATTGGCTGGAGAGAACCAAGGTATGTAACGTTTTGTACCAGACCCAAACCAAATCAGGGAGTGAGATATCTATTTTTGAAAGCCACGTCGGATTCTAGTCACAAGAGGATGAACGAGTCCATATTTGAAGGATACATACGCAACTTGCAGGAGTCTATCAACAACATGTGGAGAATAACACCGGAGGATGTCGCGTGGTTTCGATACATCACCAACTTCAAGGCCACACGACATGCGATGTGGATACAAGCATGCAAGGACCCTAGTAAGCAATGGCTATAGATATAATATTGTATCACAGAGAGAGACATTGACATGGTGATCAAAGAATGGGAAGATTAATGGAGGATTACAGTATGTTTAAATAATGTAGTTGCATAGTGTATTGTTGTTATTATTTGATATATTATTCATTGGATCAATCCCCATTGTGGATTGATCATGTCGGCTATTGTAAAAGGACCAAATCCCCTTTTGCGGATTGGTCATAATGTAATTGTAATAGGCAGAAAGAGAATTCAGCCCCAAAATATATCAAAGAGGCCCTGAAACATAATAAAGGTGGTTATAACCACCGAGGAGAAAAAGTCGGCCCTGCCAGTGAAAGGACACTCCCACACGTGCCAGTCTTGTACAAATAAGGAGGCTAGCGCCTCACTTAGACATACACTCACTTGTTCATTGAGAGACAAGTTTCAGAGTTGTAGTTGGAGAAGAGAGAGAGAGAGAGGCACATCTTTGGAAGAGGACTTTTTGTACTTGTTTGAGTTATCTCTTACCATTGTATTAGCTATTTATATTAAGGAATTTTTGCTGGGTTTTCTACCCCATGAGGGTTTCCCAGGATAAATGATGTGTCTCTTGTGATTGTGTATTTCTTAGTGATCTTATCTTATGTTGTTGTTATTCATTAAAATTCAAAGAACTATAATAATGTATTAAATATTAACATGGTATCAGAGCCAAGCTGAAGAGAGCATCTTTTATAAGAGAAAAGTGAAAAACGTCACTATTGTCATACATGCAAATTAGGGTTTTTTGTTAGAGAGGTATTTCAGCTCTAAAACCATCTAGAAAAGTGCGCCCTCCCCCGAGGATCATTTTTGCACCTTCAACACACCTTTTCAGTGGCTAGATCTCCCGAAAAGTGAAACTCTAGTTTCACAAAGTACCAGAAGTACCAAAAAACCAGAGTACCAGAAGTACCAGAAGTACCAAGGTACCAGAGGTACCAGAAAACCAGAAGCACCAATCCAGAAATCTGCAGATCAAGTTTGGAGAGGTAAAATTTGGATTTTCTCAAATCCAAGCACACTAGGCTACTCGCCTCAACATAGCACACCTCTTGGTAAGTTCACAATTTGATTTTGAACATTTTCCCAGCTTCAAGTAAAAGATGTCTGCAAGTGTTAAGATTGTTGACAAGCTAGAAGGTGTGGAAAACTTTCGTTCTTGGAAGTATAGGATTGGTCTCATTCTTGAAGAGAATGACCTATCAAGATTCATCAAATAAGAAGTGTCGAAGCCCACCGATGTTGTAGAAAAAGAAAAGAATGAAAAGGATACAATTAGGGCCAAAAGAATCATTGAAGATTCAATGAAAGACCACCTGATTCCCTATGTGTCATCAAAGAAGACTCCAAAAGAAATTTTTGATGCTCTAAACAGACTATATGAAGGAAAGAACATAAGACAAAAGATGAATCTTAGAACTCAGCTCAAGAATACAAGAATGAATAAAGGAGAATCAATCCAAGAATACTTCTCCAGAATATCCCAGTTTAAAGAACAACTAGAAGCCATTGGAGATACTATACACAAAGACAAACTTATAATGAAGGCCCTAAATGGTCTCACGAGACCTTGGTATGCATTCATCCAAATGATTTGTGCCAGAACAAAGAAATTGAAGTTTGACAGTCTATGGGAAGAATGCATCTAAGAAGAAACAAGAGTAGCTAATCGAGAGGATTTACTAGCAAGAGATGAATATCAATCCCTAGCTACTCACACTAAAGGAGGAAGAAAGAAGTCTCACTTCCAGAAAGATACTTACAAAGAGTCTCAACCCCAACACAAATTCAATCATAAAGAATCTCATCCAAGGATATTTTAGAAGAAAGGACAACGAAAGGAAAGAGATTACTCATCTGTACAATGCTATGATTGTGACAAGATGGGACACATTGTAAAAAATTTTCCAACTAGACGAGAAGAATACAAGAGGAAACAAAAGAGGCACCATGCCCATGTAGTTGAATATGAAGAGCCACTTGCAAATATGTTAAGATAAAAAATTAAAGAACATGTCTTAATCTTGACCCTCTCAAGATTGGTTACACCTAGAGAGGACACTTGGCTCATTGATAGTGGTGCCTCCAAGCACATGAGAGAACAAAGAGATATTCTCTCTTACATTTCAGAAAATAAGTTTTCTCAGAAAGGGACACTTGGAGATGATTATCAATATCCCATCAAGGGAGTGGGAGAATCAAACTACAAGATTAATTCAGGAAATACATTGAAGATGAAGGATGTACTATATGTACTAGGTTTGAAAAAGAACCTACTCTACATATCATCTTTAGATAATAAAGGCTTCAGAGTTGAATTTATAGATGGACAAGTTCTTATGTGGGCTAAAGGAGAAACCTTAAAAGAAGCAATCATCATTGGAAAAGAAGAAGATGGCTTGTATAAGCTAAAGGATCACTCAGAAGCTACCATAACCCATGCCATTGAGAATCCATGTGAACTTTGGCATAGAAGACTAGCTCACATTAACTACAAGGTGATACCATACATATGCAAAGCAGTCACAGTTTTACCAGAACTCAAGGTTGACCATGAAGGCATATGCAATGGATGTGCACAAGGGAAGATCATGAAGAACCCTTTTCCAAAGAGAGACATCAAAGCAGAAGGAGTCCTATAACTCATTCATTCAGATGTGTGTGGCCCAATGCTATCATCCTCCATTAGTGGGTATGTATATTATGTATCATTTATTGATGATTATTCTCGTAAGACTTGGTTGTATCTCTTGAAATATAAAGATGAAGCATTCAACAAATTCAAGGAATTCAAAGCCTCGATAGAGAATATTTATGAAAGAAAGATCAAGATACTCAGGTCAGATAATGGAGGAGAGTACACCTCAAAATATTTCGTGAGCTTCTGCAAATATGTTGGGATCAAGAGGGAACTCAATACTCCCTATAATCCTCAACAAAATAGTGTGGCTGAAATAAAGAACAGAACAATAATGGAAGCCATGAAGACCATGATCCATGATTAAGATCTTCCTATGTGCTTATGGGAAGAAGCAACAATGACAGTCGTATATGTGCAAAATCAATTGTCCCATAGTGCACTTGGGTTAAAGACCCCGTAAGAGATGTTCACTGGAAAAAAGCCAGAGGTAAGCCATATCAAAATATTTGGTTTCCCAATATTTATACATATACCAAAAGAGAAAAGAAACAAGAAGGAACCCTCAGGAAAGAAGGGAATATTTGTGGGATACTGTGAGGTATCCAAGGCCTTCAGAATCTATATACTAGATCACTGCCACATTGAGATCAACAGGGATGTGACCTTTGATGAATATGCAAAGCTCAAGAAATCAATAAAATGCCAGCTTGAAGAGGTATATGAAGAGGAACCCGTAATCCCCAGAGTTGCAGAACCAATGAGGTAGGTTCCCAAAGCTGTTGAATCAGTGAGGGAAGTCATAACTTCCCCTGATGAGGAAATTCTATAAGATCATGATGTAGTAGAGTTTCAAGAACCTCCTCAGATGACAATATCCCATAAAAGAAAGCCAACTTGGGCTAGAGAGCTTATTCAAGATGGAGAGAAATATGGTGTTCCTGAAGGAACCATGAGACATGTGAAGAAACCTAATCCATTCTCCATTTATATGGCTTTGATGTGTGATCTCCTAGAAAAGGAGCCTACCTACTTTGAAGAATCCATTTAGAAGAAAGAATGGGTAGATGCCATGATAGAATAATACCAATCCATAATAAAGAATGATGTATGGGAAATAGTTCCCAGACCGAATAGCAAGGATATGGAATCATCCAGATGGCTCTTCAAAATAAAACATTTTGTTGATGTAAGTATTGAGAAATATAAAGAAAGATTTGTAGCTTGTGGATTTTCTCAAAAAGAAGGCATTGACAATGAAGAGACATTTTCTCCTGTAGCCAGATACACTTTGATCAAAACAATCATAGCCCTTGTAGCTAAGATGACTTGGAATTTACACCAGATGGACATAAAGACAACTTTCCTAAATGGTTTTATCAAAGAGGAAGTGTATATAGAGAAACCTCGAGGATTTGAAGTTGAAGACATGAAGTCTCATGTATGCAAGTTGAAGAAAGCCTTGTACAAATTGAAGCAAGATCCTAGAGCTTGGTATGGCCAAATAGACAGCTTTCTGATGATCTTGGGCTTTACCAAGAGTAAAGAAGATTCCAATCTCTACTTCAAGGTTATAAATGATGGGCCAATAATACTATTACTGTATGTGGATGACTTATTCTTAACTAGAGAAGAAAAGCTCATCACTGAATGTAAGAAGAGACTCGCTTCAAAATTTGAGATGAAAGACCTTGGCCTAATGCATTATTTCTTAGGTATTGAGGTATGGCAAAGTCCAGAGAGGATCTTCCTTAACCAAGGGAAGTATGTAGTCAAAATCTTGAAGAGATTCAACATGTTAGAGTGCAAGCCCATGAATACACCCATGGAAATGAAGCTGAAGCTATTGGTCGATACTTCCTCAGAATTGATTGATGCCACACTGTATAGACAGATTATTGGATCACTGATGTACCTGATGAACACCAGACCAAACATTTGTTTTTCCGTGAACACCTTGAGTCAGTTTTTGGTAGAACCCAGACATGCTCACCTTGTGGCTACAAAACATATGATGAGGTACCTTAAGGGTACATTAGATTATGGTCTCAATTATGATGGAGATCAATATTTCACTTTGAGTGGGTACACTAATTCAGATTGGGAAGGAAGTGTTTCTGACAGAAAAATCACTTCAAGATGTTGTTTCAGTTTGGGATCATCCATGATCTCAAGGCAGATTAGGAAACAATCCAACATTGCTCTCATCACAGCAGAAGAAGAATACATTGTTGCATGTTCTGCCAGCTGCGAAGCTATATGGCTTCGAAAGTTGTTGACCAGCCTATTTGACCAAGAGATGGAAGAAACCACGATCCTATGTGACAACCAGAGATTCATAAAGATGATAGAGAATCTTGTATTCCATGAAAGACTGAAGCACATACAGATTCATTATCATTACATCTATGACATGGTGCAGAGAGGATCCTTAAAGCTCCAGTACATTAACATGGATGAATAGGTTGTTGATGTGTTGACCAAGCCTCTATCTCGTGTAAAGTTTGAGCACTTTCAAGATAATCTTGGAATAGTCCGAAAGGACCTTCCTCAAAAGGGGGAGTAGTTGTTGTGATGAGACATATCTTGCTTCCAGCCTCATTGATGTGATATAAAGCAAGAATATGTAATGAGACTAGTATTGTGCTTCCCGCTTGACAACTATGACATAAAGCCAGTCTAGTATCTTGCTTCCAACTTGATGGTTTTGATGTAAAGAAAGAATATGTGATGAGACTAGTACTATGCTTTCGTCTTGAGAAGATGTGATGTAAATCCAGTCTAGTATCTTTCTTCCAACTTTAGTGTTGTGACGTAAAGCAAGACGTTGAGATGAGACTAGCATTGTGCTTCCAGCTTGAGAAGTTGTGACGCAAAGCCAGTCTAGTATCTTTCTTCTAGCTTGAGTGTTTTGATGTAAAGAAAGACGTTGAGATGAGACTAGTACTATGCTTCCATCTTGAGAAGCTATGACGTAAAGCCAGTCTAGTATCTTGCTTCCAGCTTGATAGCTGTGACATAAAGCAATACGAGTACTGCTCTTCCAGCTTAACAGCTGTGACATAAAGCCAATCCTATATTATGATGAGACAACCTTGTGCTGTGATGATGATGATGATGTATTAGTTTTATACTAATACATATTGATGCAGATGATGATTGAATTCCTTTGAGAATGACAATGTTGCCGATGAAGAAAACTTTTGATGATTTATAGATATGCAAGTTAGTGTTCCAAGATGATATTGATGATGTTGTCCTCCTGATGTTTTTGATGATAAAGGCCTCTCTCTTGTCTAATGCTGCTATAGAATACCCTTCTTGTTAAGGGGGGGTGTTGAAATAATGTAAATGAAAAGTGTATTCTTATTATTATTTGATATATTATTCATTGGATCAATCCCCATTGTGGATTGATCATCTTGGCTATTGTAAAAGGACCAAATCCCCTTTTCCAGATTGGTCATAATGTAATTGTAATAGGCAGAAAGAGAAGTCGGCCCCAGAATATATCAAAGAGGCCCTGGAATATAATAAAGGTGGTTATAACCACCCAAGAGAAGAAGTCGGCCCTGCTAGTGAAAGGACACTCCCACACATGCCAGTCTTGTATAAATAAGGAGGCTAGCACCTAACTTAGACATACACTCACTTGTTCATTGAGAGACAAGTTTCAGAGTTGTAGTTGGAGAAGAGAGAGAGAGAGAGAGGGGCGTCTTTGGGAGAGGAATTTATGTACTTGTTTGAGTTATCTCTTGGCATTGTATTGGATATCTATATTAAGGAATTTTTGCTAGGTTTTCTACCCCATGAGGATTTCCCAGGATAAATGATGTGTCTCTTGTGATTGTGTAATTCTCAGTGATCTTATCTTATGTTTTTGTTAATCATTGAAATGCAAAGAACTATAATAATGGCTTAAACATTAGCACATTCCTCACCTGGGACTTGCCGGAAAGAACAACAGAAGGAGAGGTAGGGCAGGGAGAAACATAGCCTCAAAAAATCCAAATGCCTAAGAAATGAAGGATGGTCCAGAAAAAAAAAACACAGACAAACAAAGGCACATCAAAGATAGGGACCTAGAAGGGGAAGAAGGAGAATACACAATCAACCAAAGAGAAACAAAAATAGGCTGAGGCAACGCAAGGGACCACACCATATCCTAACTCACAAGAACCAAGGGGGATTAAGAGGCTAGCTCCTCAGATAGGAGGTGCATGCAAGAAAATGAAGGCACAAAGAACATTGCCAGAGTATACGATCATGGATGACGATGGGGAAATGATAGCCCGAATGGTCCAGGCTTCTATAGCTGAGGATTTTGACAATGTTGCACACCACAGGGACATGATTCAAGAGGAGCTGGTAGACATGTGGTAGTTCATCAAATGAATATAGGAAGTACACAAAACAATCAGTAGCATTGGAAAAGGGCCATCAACACCGCAGACAGAGGAAATATTGGAAGAAGGAGAGTGAGATCTATTGAAATAATGTAACTGCGAAGAGCATTCTTATTATTGGATTAAATCCCCATTGTGGATTTAATCAGGTCATTATTATTATCATTTTTATTAGATTAATCCCTATTGAGGATTAATCATGTTGGTAATTGTATAAGGACCAAATCCCCTTTTGTTGATTGGTCATTGGACAATTACAATGTGCAGAATAAGAAGTCATCCCCAACAGTTATAATGAAAGGGACAGAATTAATAAAAGGTGGGTTTACCCACCCAGAGTGAGAGGTCGTCCCTGCCAGATGGTGACTCTTCACACGTGCTAGATTGATATAAATAAGAGGCTAGCGCCTCACTTCTAAGACACACTTCACTTGCTCATTATCTTATGAGGCAAGCTGCAATTGGAAGTTGGAGAGAGGAGAAGAAGGGTGGAACATCTCTTGGAGAGG
>JASDQU010293616.1:4269-14324 GCA_032191745.1 Picea mariana
AAAGAAAAGTATAAGAAACATCATGCTCATGTCGCAGAAGATGATGAACATGATCATGAGAAAACCAAAGAGGAAGACTCAAGTGAGGAGTATGTATTGTAACATCTAATTTTATTTTGATCTGTTGACTATCATACTAACCTTTGATCAAAGTTATAAGTTGACTCTAGGTTGATATTTTCGAGTTTATTTGTATTATATTTCCTAACCCAGATTCCTGTCAAGAAAAGCATATTGTCTTAGTACATGGGACAGGTTGAAGAGAATGTTTGTCATCTTGAGTGAAGGAGACTCGAAAGAAAATAA
This sequence comes from Picea mariana, assembly GCA_032191745.1. NCBI lineage: Eukaryota > Viridiplantae > Streptophyta > Pinopsida > Pinales > Pinaceae > Picea > Picea mariana. Next base: position 4,576 of record JASDQU010293616.1, read on the forward strand.
ATAACACTCATTCTTGAAGACAAGACTCCAGGTTTCAGGTTTGATTGATTAAATTGATAAGTTTCAAATTTGCACATACAGGGTTTGATAGCAATCTTTGAAAAATTCTATTATTGTTAGATATAATGAATACTTGGTAACATGTAAGCAATATTGATATAAATGATTATTGAAATTGTCTACTAGATATAACTAACATCTCCTCTAGGAGATACTTCTTGTTTTGTTTCTCGGTTATCTCATTGTTCTTGTTTTCTTGTTCTGGGCAGGTTACCATGGAGGAATGGTTGATCACAACACTAGAAGAGTGTTGTTCTCATTTCTTATTATTGTATTTTTTTTATTGTTATTTTGGCTCKTGTTCTAGGCATGTCACAAGTGATAGATCTGAAGGAGTTGTCGTGACAATTGTTCTCGCTATTGTTTTTATTATTTTTTTATTATARGAGTATTATTCTTGCCTATTTCCTTTGTTGTTTCCCTTGTTTCGGGCAGGTCACAGGTGATAACTATGAAAGGAGTTATAGTGACGGTTGCAGAAGGAAACACATTAAATGATCTCTAGTTTGAGATATGGAGAAGACTATCCAAATATGAAGTTGTATACAYGACCGTATACATCCATGTACCAAAGAAGACGAAGACGAAGACGAAGAAGGGTATCTTTTGAGAGATACAATAATATTGAGATTGATTGAAAGTARCATAAGGCTCCAAAGATGACCGAACAAATCCCTCTAGTGCAGTTGATCACTTTTCATATCACCAGGAAAGGACCAGCATGGTCCTGTGACACTTTGTTGGACATAGAGCATCATTGATGAGCCATATCATRAAGAGCAGATGACTCCACCACTTGGTGAAGCARGAAGCCCCACCAAGTACTAGCTCAGAAGAAGCTAGATTTCATAGGGAGTCATCCCTCATGACCCAGTAGGGAGAAACAACCTCCCTAGGACCATTCATAGGAGACTTCAGAGGAAATTATCACATACAGAGGGAGAAGATGGCTCTGGAGATTATATATATATATATATATATACACACACACACACTCAGAGGGAGTCAAGATTGAGAGGGAGCATGAAGACTCAGAGTGAACCTAATCTCAAAGAGATTCAATGGCTTAGAGACTTTCATTTAGAAAGTATTCCTACTCGGATTCATATGGAAGAGAGAGACGTCTTCCAGGATTGACAAACAGATGCCATGGGTTGATAAGGCTAGATCGTAGCTTTAGAAACTTCTAGGAGATGTGAGATCTCCTGGAAGGATTTCCTTGATTATGTAGACCTTGATATAGTGACAAAGGAGGAATCCAGTCAGAAGGACTGAGATATAGATATTTTCCTTGGTTCCGAGACCAGAAGGGAAGTCAATGGTGAATTCCATATCGATCTACAAGATCAAGCATGTTGTAGATAACAGTATAGAAGATTATGACGAGACACTTACTCCAGTAGCCAAAAGAAGTATACATAGAGTAGCCACAAGATACATGAGAAGGAGTCTCATGTTTGCAGATTGAAGAAGGTTTTGTATGGACCTAAGAAGGCACCAAGAAAAATATATCGTTGATATTTTGAAGAGGTTCAAAATGATCGATTGCAAAGCCATGCCTACACCGATGGTGACAAATCTGAAGTTGTTGAACAATACATATTCATAGACAGTGAATACCACCATGTATAGATAGATTACAGGTTCATTAATGTACTTAATGAACACGAGACCAGATTTATGTTTTGTTGTGAACACTCTGATTTAGTAGAGCCGAGACATGTTCATTTGATTGTGGGAAAACATGTGATGAGGTACCTGAATGGTACAATTAATTATGGTCTAAGGTATGCCTTAGATTGCGAGATAATCCTACAAGGCTTTACTGATTCAGACTGGGCTAGTAGTGTTGAGGACCGAAAGAGTACATAACAGCGTGTTCAACATGTAGAAAAGCAGTGTGGCTTCGGAAGTTACTTGTTGGTTTGTTTGATCTCGAGTTAGAGGTGACTTGTATTTGGTGTGACAACCGGAGTTTTGTGAATTTGTTAGAGAACCTGGTGTTCCATGGCAAGTCCAAGCACACCGAGATCAAGTACCATTATATTAGAGATATGGTACAGAAAGGAGCAGTGAAGCTCCAGTATGTTGCTATTGATGAGAAGGTAGCAGATGTATTTACCAAGCCTCTATTGAGAGTGAAGTTTGTATACTTCAAAGACAAGCTTGGTGTGGTCCAGAAGGACATCCCTAGTAAAGGGAGTGGTGTATGATGATGTATTTACAGGACAGCATGTGATCCCTCTTCAGAGGAAGTGTAACTCATCAAGCATGAAAAAGGGTTGGCACTGGGTATTCTCATCCAACATGAAAAAGGGTTGGCACTGAGATAGGTGTAACTCATCCAGCATGAAAAAGGGTTGGCACTGAATGTTCTCATCCAACATAAAAAATGGTTGGCACTGAGAAGTGTAATTCATCCAACATGAAAAAGGGTTGGCTCTTAATATTCTCATCCAGCATGAAAAAGGGTTGGCACTGAGAAGTGTGACTCATCCAACATGAAAAAGGGTTGGCACTGAGTGTTACTACTACTTCAGTAAGCTTCGAAAATTTCTGGTACGCAGAGGCTACTCTAGTGAGCTTCGAAAAAAGTATGGTACGCAGAGGCTACTCTAGTGAGCTTCGGCAGAAGTATGGTACGCATGGTTACTAGTTCTCACTAAGTAGATGTCAAATTTTGTGTGAGCTGACGTGTTACTACTACTCCAGTGAGCTTCAACAAAAGTCTAGTACGAAGAGGCTACTCTAGTGAGCTTCGGCAAAATTCTGGTATGCCTGGTTACTAGTTCTCACAAACTAGATGTCAGATTTTGTGTGAGTTGGTGTGTTACTACTACTCTAGTGATCTTTGGAAAAAATTTGGTACGCAAAGGCTACTCCAATGAGCTTCAACAAAAGTCTAGTATGCCTAGTTACTAGTTCTCACGAACTAGATGCCAAACTCTATGTGAGTTGGTGAGTTGAACTGAAGATGTGACGTTGTTGAAGACCTTGGATGCATGACATGGTTACAAAGTTTCTTTAATACATATTCGTGGAAGTCAACAAGTCAATGATCGTGTGTACAGAAGTGCAAAAAAGGTTGTGATAATCGTGCCAGAAGAATATCTTCCTTGCTAAGAGGGAGTGTTGAATATTGAGTAGCTTCGGAAGATATCCTTATTATATTTGTAATGACAAAACCCTGAAAGACGTTGTTTATTATATTTTTCCTTATTGTGCCTAGACAAGTCAAATGTAAATTAGAAAGATAAAGTGGACAGGTCAGCCCTGACCTAATTATTGGGGGTCACGACTTGTATTTAGAAGAGGCCTAGTGCCTCATTTGGGAACACACTCATCAAGCTCTCTCTATCAAGTGCACAAGTCTGAGAGTGACGCAGCTACAAGAAGGAGTGACGCAACTACAAGGAAGAGTATCTCAGTAAATGGTTTGGTTATCTTGACGAAGGTTATCTTGGTCTAAGTGGTGTGCTACTCTATTCTAGTTAGGGTTTCTGGTGGATCTTTTGTCTGGTGAGATCTCTCTTGTGAGAGACATTGTACTTGTTGAAGAATCTATATTAAAGAAGATTTGTTGGGTTTTCTCCCCCACAAGGGTTTCCCATGATAATCTTGTGTTTATTGTGGATGTCTTTCTTTCAGTGATCTGTATGCATATAGTTATTGTTTTAATAGATTAAAGAATATCACACACTTAACTACTTAAGAAGAAATTTTAGCATGCCCACCTCGGGAAGATTTTTTCATCTCATACTTTGGTCTTTGCTTGCATGGACCTTCCAAATCCTTAATCTATTGGACTTCTCCTTGAATCACTTGTTAGTGTCCTCTCCACTTTATAAAGTATTTATGCCATCCACTCCCCTTCTGATCTCACACATTAGAAAGAATTTGTTATAAAACATAAGTTGTAAACCATTCTTATGAAGAGTTGGAATAATAGTTTAAAACATGAGAACTCTAACAAGTAATGTGAAAAAGCAAAGATCAATGTGTATTTGATATTGTAAGAACATTGAGGTTTKCACCTCCAATCCAAGGTTAGGATGGATTTAGCATCAAACTTTGATTTTAAACCAACCATGGCAACAACAGATACGACTATATGACCATTGTATTGAAACACCATTGCCAACTAATGTTTGCATAAGGTCATTCATATAAACTCAAAACACAATGGACAACCTTAAATCAAGCATTATATATGGGGCACTCAAATCGCCCCATTTCTGATGAGGGTGGTTTTTATGGCGAGTCAAAGTTCCATCTTTTCTAATTGTTTTTTCAAAAATCCGATGATCTGGGTCATCTTAAAATTAGCCAAAACCCCAGGGGCAAAGTTCCCAACACAAGAGTGGAACTATGACTTTTGGCATAGTTCCTACCGGATTTAGGGCCAATTTCACTAGATAAGTGCGGCAGTATGAGTGCCCCTTATCCCACACCCCTTAAAGCATCATGATACAAAAGCTATGCATCTTTCTGGTTACATATAAGCATTATCGATTCTATTTGCTTTCAAATTAACATGCCACTCTTCATCAATAGCACAATAATCAATGAGCAAGTCTAAACATTCCACTTTTTGGACTTTTTCGAGCAAACGTCACTGGAATTCGGCTATGCAATTGTTGGTGAAATTGCAATTTTCCATTGCTCAAATTGTATTTTTTAATCCATAAATGGATTCAGCCCCCTGAAAAACTTCTATTGCAATGCATCTTGATTGTCTAATCTCAACCACTAATATCTGTAATTTGAACAATTCTTCTAAATTTCTAGCCGAATTTTGAACAAAACTGATTGAAAAAACACTAACCAAAAAGGAATGTTTCGATTACAATAAAATCAAATCAATTAATACCATTTTGGCTCAAATTATTCAGTGCATTTCAAGGAAAATTGTGGTGGGCAGCGGGAACGACAAGAAACAAGTACATAAGATTGTACAGGCATAGAGTCTCCAGGTACTTTTTTTTATAACAACCTTACAGTATTTATGCCGTGGGCATCTTGTACCACATATACATGAAGACCGACCTAAAAAGCATCCGAGAATGTGCTTGCTGTCAGTATTAAGTCTCTTTCTTGTAAAGCTCATCTATGATAAGACGGTGGGGATGTGCTTACCATTTAGGTACTGCTAACGAACATGTCAAGAGGAATTTGGCAACCCCATAAACATCCAAAACTTAATACAAGTTGATATAACTTATAATGGTCCCTCTTAATTATGGAATTTGTTTGAAAATATATCATGTATTCAGCGATAAATCCGAAACCAGCTGCAAGTGGAGGTCATTCCATGCGAAAAAGGCATGGAATATTATAATCCACTATCTTTGTTGATAATTGATTGATTTATCAAAGTCAGTGAGTGAGTATCAACGAATATATGATCACATTTAGCTGGACTGATGTGCTTGGAGTTACGACTTTTAATTATTGTCTCATATAAGCCTACTTGTGGATACTACAATATTCCGTTTATATTTATGGCTAAAAATCCACTATTATGACGTATGGCCTGCATTTTGTAATGTACATGTTGTTGTGATGCTTCATGTAACTAGAAGGCCGGCCCCAATGTACATATCTATCAAAAATTGACTCGAGTGGCCAACAAACGTTCATCAAAATTGCAATCCTTGTTTGATTATTCTTTTTAGTTTTGGATTTGTAGTGTTTCTATCATCGATACTTCACTTTAATAGGCCACACGTACGATGGAGGCGAGTAATACCAATACCAGTGGGGCCTATGCATTGTTTGTTGTTTGTAAGCTCAGGGATGAGATTGTGTCAGGGAGATTCATTGCCATGTGACATCTACATCACCATGACCGTCGTTAGGTTGTACGCAAGAATGAGCTAGTGCCTCTCTGAATTGTGTTACCAAACATGTTATAAGAGGCCCGTCACCATGGATAAGATTGAGGCCCGTCACTTACATGGAGAGTCAAAAAAGTGTCAATCAAAATGTTTTTAATTGCATTTTTAATTTCAAAAACCCACCAAACTAATGACATTATTGATGCTCAAGTAATGAATTAAATGATGATTTAACTAATGACATTATTTTTACTCAAGTAATGATGTAAGTGATTACATAGTTACATCTTTAGTTATGTGTAGTGAAATTATAAAAAAGGATTTAGTGAAGCTATGAGACACTATGGTCTTCTACAATCCTCTACAACATGTTTATGTCTTTCTTCTTTTTAGAGCCTCCTCCACACTCTTTCTCATGCTATGGAATAGTTGGCAACTAGTGAAAAACTGAACCTTCTTCCCTCCTACTAGGTTTTGATAACTATAATTAGGGTTAGGGTTAGGTTTAGGGTTGTGAAACCCATTTGGAACCTCCATGATGCCTCTATAAGTCTCTAGTGGATTCCCCCACATTATTAACTTATCATTTCAAATCATGGTGAGTTAACATGGTTGCCACTTGGACATATGGGGAATCTTTGGGCAATTACCATGATAGGGCTCTAACATTCTACAAGTTCATCCATTTTAGGAATATAATAGCATGTTGAAAAGGAATTGATGAGAAGAAGAAAAAAGTCAAACCATTGTAGGGTCAAAAAACACTATAGGACTTTAAAAATGCGTCGAAAGTTGATGACTTGAATTTGACAAAATAAACACCATCCCTAAGATGTCCCAAATTATAATTTGAACCATATATAGAATTAATAAATTCATATGGTACCTATGTAGATCCATTTTGGATCATCCTTCCCCATTCAGGAGGATTTTGGACTCCAAAAGCTTTAGTTATGAAGGAGATGGGGAAACAATTCCTTAGTTGTCTCCTTGGAGTACTATTTGTCCTTGTCTGGTAGTTGACCCTTCAATCCCACTTCCCAAAGTACTTGTTTACCCCTTCAAGTTATTCTAATCTTGTTTTGTAGAATTATGTCCTTTGGTAATTATGTTGTATCAAGCATGGATGGATCGTAGAGTTTTAGGTTATCTACCTTTACTATTGAGTAAATGTGTATATAGGGTGGAAGATCGAGTATATAAGCATTGTTGCATACTTTTTCCAATTTTTTGAAAGGTCCATATATTAGGGCTTTGATTTTCTTCCCCAATCTATGTAACCTTTCCTTATTAAGGTGTAAACAAAGTCTATCCTTGACTTGGAAAGTCTTTTCAATACTGATTTTATCATGTTTGTCCTTGTATTTCTCCTAAAACTTATTTACTTTCTATTAAACCTATGAGTGTATTTGTCTTATCCTATTTGTGAACTTTTATACCTTCAATACATCACTTGATAATGTCACCCCTACTTCAAGTTGTCCATATACAAATCCGATGGTGATGGTGTCAAATATCCAAAAGAAAATTTAAATAGGAGACTTACTGGTGGAAGTGTGGACAACTCTATTATAAGAATGTTGTATGTTAACAAAATTTTCATCCCAAGTCCTTGGATGATTCTAATTGTAACCTCTCAAAAGTAAACAAAATTATAATTTACTACCTCTATATGTCTATCAACCTGTGGGTGAAAGGCAATGGATCTCCTCAATCTACTATCCAACTTCTCCCATAGTGAAGTCCAAAACACACTGACGAATCTACTAGCTCTATCATAAATGATGCTCCTTGGAATACCAAAGTGCACCTAGACCCTTTCAAAGAACAAGATTTTAGTTTCTTGCCTTTTAATGGTATTCTTACAAGCCATCAAAACACGCATCTTGCTAAACCTTTCTACTACCAAAAATAGGTAGTCATGCTCTCTTCTTGTCCTCAACAAACTACCAACAAAATCCATGGATATGCTTTCCCATGGCCTTGTAGGGACTAGAAGTGGACTGGATGGTCCTTTCTTTCTATTAATAGACTTTCTTGTACAACATAAAATACAATCTCTAATAAATTTAGATACTTCTTCTTGCATCTTAGGCCAATAAACATGCCTCTGTAATTTAGCCAAAGTTTTTTTGACAACTAAATGAATAAAAACATTGAAGGTGTGAGCCTCCCTTATTAGTTGTACTCTTTCTTCCTTTGGTACACAAAGATTATTTATCTTGTAGAGTAATCCATCTTGGAGATAGTAATCAACATATACTCATTCCTTTTATCCTCATTGCTAATGATACATTCCCTTAAATTCCTCATCTTCCACATACTCCTCGTTGTATGCTTCGTGGGTGAATGCCTCCATCTGCATAATGGCTTCTAGAGTTGTAATATTTGGTGTTGGTGACATGGATAGAAAACCATCCAACTTGTTTCTTTTTCCCTTCTTATATTTAATCACTAGATGAAATTGATGTAGAATTCCCAACCATTTATAGTGTCTTACTTTTTGGATTTTACTTTAAGTTGAAAAGTATTGCAAGGGCTAGTGATCGATATGGATGGTGGTCTCCTTACCCAATAGATAGTGATTCCACTTATTCACTACTTGAACCAGAGCATATAATTCCTTGTCATATGTAGGGTAGTTTAGTATTGCTCCATCAAATAGCTCCAGATGATAGCAAATTGATCTCCCCACTTGCATTGAAATTTCTCATGTAGCATACCCACTAGCATCAATTTCTATTTCAAAAGAATTTTGCAAGTTAGGTAATGTTAGGATCGGGGTTTCACTAATATTCTTCTCTAGTAATTCAAAGGATGTCCACTAGTTCTTACCCCATTGGAAACTCTTATGACTAGCTATTATAGCATGAAGTGGTGCTACCACCACTAAAAATGATGCTATGAACTTTCTTAAATATTGGGTATCTCCCACAAAACTCCTAATTTATGTAACATTAGTAGGAGATGGATATTTGATAATGGCCTCTATCTTTTCAGGATCAATCTTCAACTCACCTCCACCAATCACATGCCCAAAATACACTAAGGACTATTTAGAAAACTCACACCTTTTTATGTTTGCTAGTAGTTGGTGTTTTCTCAATGTTTCTAACATTTGCTTCAGATGTAATACATGCTCCTCCCAAGTATATCTTGTTGATGATTACAATTGTGTGAGACATCCTCCAGAACACAGACTGAATGAGCTGGCCTAAGAGAGAGCCCATGAGTTGGGTGTGCCCGTGAGATGGGTGTGTTGCTCCTCTCTGAGACGGAGAAGGAACGTTGTGTGCCCCTGTGTGGGGTAAGGAAGCCCGTGATCTGGGTCTGCCCATGAGATGGGTGTGTGGTTCCTCTCTAAGACGGAGATGGAACGTTTTATTCCCCTATGTGGGGTGAGGAATCTCATGAGTTGGGTGTGTCGTTCTCTCTAATACGGAAATGAAACGATATGTACACCTGTGAAGGGTGGAGGAGCCCATGTGATGGGTTTACTGTTCTTCTCTGTGTAGAGAGTTGAGATGAAGTGATACTCCAGATGATTCTCCTATGAGATGTAGTGAGATAGAGATCTGTTGAGTAGGATGTTCCTGTGGTTGAGCATAGGTGGATGTGATCCTAGTGGTTGAGCACTAGTGAGTGTGTATTCTGATGATTCTCTTGTGAGACACAGTGAGATAGAGACTTGGACATCCATGTGGTTGAGCATAGATGAATGTATGTTGGCACAGAGGCAGACCCAGGGTTCAACTCCAATAGTGCACCAACAAGTGCTAACTTCTGGCCCTTTCGGCAACACCTGTGAAGTAGATGCAGTCTCACCCGAAGTAGCTATGTGGGAGTCGTAGG
>JASDQU010293621.1:0-11999 GCA_032191745.1 Picea mariana
TTTATTTTGTTTTTGTATTTACATTTTGTTTTATTTTGTTTTTGTTTATTAGTTTTCGTTTTTAATTCATGTTTTTATTATATTATATTTTGTTTGTTTTTGCATTATGTTTTATTTAATATATATATATATTAACTTATATGTTTATTATTTCATAAGTTTTATTGTTAATATTATTATATTGTTTTTATTAATATTTATTCTAACAAACTAACCTAATTATTAACTAGTTGTTGACGGGCAAAATTGACTGTCCGTCAACTGAGAGAGTGGAACCGGTCCGGGGTTGTCTAATAAACCAAGCCGTTTGGAATGAACCACCCTGACGGGTTTAACGGTTCCGTTATCCGTTCTAAGGTCCTAAGAAAACCAAAGAGTAAACTAATCTAAACTAACTAAAACTAAATAAAACAAAATAACTAAAACTAAATACAACAAACTAAACTAAAACTAAATAAAACAAACTAACTAAAACTAAATACAACAAACAAAACTAATTAACAATAAAACAAACTAATACACTAATCTAATTAAAACTAACTACTAAATAAACTAACTACTACTATTTACAAACTACTAACTAATTAAATGTCTAACTACTATCAGAAATATAACTTATTCACAAAATGTATAGTAATCTACAATTTACAGATTTAATTAAAACCTGGAAAACTCATTTTCTTTCTGCCCTAAGACAACAAGAGATGTTTTTGTTGATTTTTTGATTTTATGAATAAGAGATAAAACTTACTGAAATTAAGCAATCTAATATACTAACTGAAATTAAACAATCTAATATACTAATCAAACAAATGACAAACTGACCTGGAAACGCTCCAAATTTGTTCTGTGTATGATGACTTCGAAGCTGGTCGGAGGAAGGAAACTCGCACCGGGTAATCTAGAAGCTTCTCGTAAACGATAGTTGCAATGCTCTTTGAGTTGGTTTACAGGACAAACAAGACATAAAAAATCATAACAATTATATGATTTATAAATCTCTGCAATAAGGGAAAGATGTTATGCAAAAAATTATACTTAATAATTTAACTTATGAAGAAGAGAAATCTGTCATTCAGAAACTGAATCAAGTAATTGCTATGTTTTTTATACACTGGAAGAAATCAGATATGGATTATATTGATTAAATTATATCAATTGCAAAAGACTAAGATAGCTAAAGTAGTCATTAACCAAATGCAAATTGATACACATGAACATAAAACAAAATATTGATATTATGAAAAACTAAAGCTGTAGCACAATATCAAATTCTGTCTCAGTCTGTATTAAAATTCCATATCCTTGTTCTCCCACGAATGAGGATCATTACTACAAAAAACAATAGGTATTTATAAGTTTTTCCACAGGGTAAAACCTCCCTGTGGAAGTTATCAAACTGTTTACATAATCTGGGAAGATATTCCCAAGATCAACTAAACTAGGAAACTAAAATGAAAATAAATCATCAAATATCCTCTAAACTGTCCATCAAATCCCATGCAATTTCGAATTCACCTGAAAAGGATCCAAAATAGGCAAGTTAGAAGACTCTTTTACCAATAAAATGATAAAAATTAAATTCTATAGACTTAGCTACAGAATCATCTGATTCTGTAGCTAGTCTAAAATAAGATACAGGATCAGAATTGAAATTAAATCAAATCTTTTTAATAAAATCAAATTGAATTAACAACCAACCGTCTTTTAAAAATGAATCATTTCATTTGAAAATGCCATATCGTTTGAAATCAAATAGAATCAAAATCTAATAACCAAATAGAAAGACATGCATACTCTGTTTCGACTGTAGTCATAAATCGGGTAGACAGAATCAAAATTAAACGATTTTGAAAATCGTTTCATATTCAATTTAAAGGAATGCAATCAAACAAATCGTTGTGTTGTTCCAACAACAAGAAACAATTAAATCAAAACAAAATCGTTTTTAAAATTATCATAGCCGCCATAACATCAAACGATTCACGCCACAAGTAGATTAATTCAAACAGGTGCAAGAATCAATTCATATAAAATCGCAACCAGATCGATTTGACTTTGATTACAATCATAATAGAATCGACAGAAGTGATAATTGGTTATTGCAAAATGGGCAAATAAACTTGATTGGTATTGAACGAAATTATTAATTTCAAACAAATCATGACCGAGTTTAATATAGAAATGAATCGTGAATCCGGATATAACCAATCTCGTTGTACAAATCAAATTCAAACAGAATATCCATTGCAATACGAATCCAACTCATAACATGGTCGAGCTAACAATACTTTAATCAATGCAAATTAACCGGCTGGAGTTTAGCATAATCGTTATGACTTAAATCCATTCCATGATTTGGGCATGTTTGTATAGGCTTGAATAAAAAGCAATGTTTCCAAAAAAACAGAGTCACATTGGAAACGATCCGAATTGTATTCCTATTCTTTGAAAGTCATATGGCACAACAAACCGTAACAATTAACCTCATCAAAAACGTTACTAATCTTAGTGTATGCATTATAACGAAATTGAATCGAAATGTGATTGTATTCTAAATTGAATATGAGGAACATTTCCTGTCTAGAATAGATACAAACAAATTCAATTGACAGCAGAGTATCCATTTTAACTCAACCAAACAAATCAAATCCTCACTAAGATCAATCAAATCGATGAAAATCTAAGAGAGACTAAACTGGGAATGATCGGAAAAACGAAATTCCATTTAGTCAAAGAAAAGCTATATATAGAATGCATGCAACGTAACAGAGCCATTCAAATTAAGTGAACAGAGCTGTTTAAAACCGAAACCAAATCGTTCTATAAGCCTAGATTATTTACAAAAAACAAATGATATCAAAACATACCTGTGTGACGACGAGGCTACTAGCTTATACCAGCTTTGAGTTTACAACAGCCGTGGCTGATTCCACATTTTTAAACAGGATGGAGCTGGTCGTCTTTTGTTTCTTATCTGTCACTTGTAGCTTGGTCTTTTGACTGGTTAGCACTACAATCTGGTCCTCTAGTGACTGAATCTTCGACTGGAGTATTGGGACATCATTATAATATCGCTCTAACCACGAATTGCATTGATCACAAGGTGACATTGTAGGTTTAGACGGAGCAGGAGAGGGTTTAGGCAAATGATCGAGGGTTTTGCAAGGCAACTTAATGCCTGGGTAGTTAGGGTCGTCCTTTAGGCAGGGGGGTAGGTTTGATACAAAATCGTATGAGGGTCCGGCACACAAACCTTGCGAATAGGGGTATTCGCTAGCCAAGAAACACTCATCCTCCGAATCAGAATCCTCACTCAACTCGATAGGGTTTGGCTCGACAGGGGTTTTGGGCTTATTCCTTGCCATTCGTGAAATCAAACGTGCATTCCTTTTCCCTTTGGAGTTTGCAGTGAGGTTCGGCTTGGGATTTTTTGTCACAGGCTTCTTAATGGCCTCTGCACTCTTAATCACAGTGTGGGGTAAGTTGATAGGAGGGTCGGCCGAGGGTTTAGGCAGTAGGATATGGTAGGGCACTGGGGTTACAACCTTGACCTCACTCACCACAGTTTTGTCAACCTGTGTAGGGTTCAGATCCTTGAAACCGTTCCGAGCAATGAAATTGCTCCAACAATCCCTGTGCAGACTCAAATGACAGACAATGATAAGCTTAACAAGCCTGTAATGAAAAAGGCTACTATCAGCCTAGAGTCTTTTGTACTTCTTCGACATTTTAAACAGGCTTCGATGCAAATAATTGGGCATATTGAGCTGATATCCCATAAAAACCATAAGCAAACGTAGGTGGTGTAAGAACACAAGTCCGTATCGACCTTCATAGGCCACGAACTGCTTTATTACCATCAATAAATCATGCCAATGTTGTTTGAGCATAGTTACGGGCATGCCTTTATCACACGAGGTAACCTTGCGCGAGAGGAAGAGGAGTGTCCATGGGACCTCCTCGACCTTGCAATTTTTGAACCACCGTTGTCCAGTGGCAGGCAAACTCGTAGCTAGACTGATAAATTTCTCATCAACCTCCAACTGTACATTGCCTACCTTAGCTCGACAACCATCGAAGGTCATGGAAAACTGTCAAGCTACGCAAAGGTTAAAACCCTCGAAACGTTCCACGAAGGTAAGCCATCCACTGTCTGCCAAATCTTGGCGGGCATTGCCAAACATTAACAGGGCCTGTTTGCCATTAGGTTCAACTCGCACGACTGGCGCCATGGAGCTGAATGCATGGTAAGGGAAGGGTTCGAATTCATCAACACACAGTAACAGAGCTACCCGAACCAATAGCAATGAATCGATCCAAAAGGGGTAAGCATTAATGCAAGCATGTGAAGGTGGTGGAGTTGTTCACTGCCATGCAAAACAATTATGGTCAAAGTAAAACCGTCGATATAGCTGTTCAAATCATAATAGTGGATCATCCATTAAGTCATGTGTACAACTAATCAAATCCAATGTGTATACCAATACACACCAGCACTATGCCATAGTGTTCAAATCATTCGACGTATAGATCAATACCAAAAATCATATATGCTCCAATGTATCAATCAAACGTTTAACCAAGGTGCCAAATCGATATTGCATATAGTCTACTAGCCAAAGTTTTTGAAAATATGAACATAAGGATTATATCATACATATATCATAAATGCATTTCATAGAATCGATGATTAGGCAAGTCATAAAATGCAAATCCAAATGCTCAATGTCTTACAAACTCAACAGAACCAAGTTATATAATCGAAGTATGAGAACCGATCAAAGGATATTGCCAATATGATCAATAAAAGGTAAGCGAAATAAGCATAATGACAAAAGAAATACCCATAGTTTAAATAATGATCGAAAAACAACTTCGAAAAGAGAAGTTTTCACGCTTACATTCGTGAAAACTTAACGAAGACAAATGTGTAAAAGTCACAAGAAATGAAAGTGTCGTCTATTTGAAAAATGCGATGAAAACTTGATGTTCATAAGACATAGGTGTAGGAAGCTTATAGGATAATAGAAAAAAGTGAATTGGCTGCCAACAATGGTGACACACTGGAAGAAGCAGTTATCTCTGCAAAAGAAACAAATTTAGATTAGGACAGCAAAGAAAATTTCAAATCAGAAATTAACAAACAGAAAATCATACTAACATCATCATTAACCATCTTTTCCAGCAGTGTTTCAAAAGATGAAAACCAACAACAATCTTAAGATCAGCAAGTCACGATATTAAAGATAAAATCTTCAATACTGTTGGCATGGCCACTGCTGCCAGCAGGCGTCCATAGCCTTGACAGGGTTGCCATTTAACCCACTCTGACATCTGTATCCTGTCAAGAAGTTCTGGATCAGCATAAAGGACATTAAAGAGGTTTCTTATATTTTTGCAGATTTTCATGTACCCGACATTGCTTCACTGCCAGCGGGCCTGTTCAGTACCCCGACGAAGTTGTCTTGGTGCCATGCTTGCATTAAACCGCTGCCAACAGACCTGTTCAGTATCCCAGCGGGTTTACAATCACTTCCCATAGCTCTTATTAATAATCTTATTTTGTTTTTCTTTTATATAGCTGAGCGGGGTGACGCTAAAAATTTTGATATTTTAACATATTTTTTCAGACCTCATCAGAATTTTTTAGCACTGTCCTTTATTCGTCTCCAGAAATTTTTTATTTATAAAACAACTTCCTATGACAGGGAGACATCTTTTGAGTCATTCCTTTACAGAAAAGTGACAGCGTAAAAAGATAATAGATGATCCTGACGAGCTTTGCTCATAGGTTGAAATCAGTAAACTTTTTTCAAACAAAAAAATTTTCCAACATAGATATCAGTTTCAGAGATATACCATTGATGTTTGTACAAATTTTCAGAAGTTATTTCAGCGAAGAAATTTGTTCTATTGTCTTTGTCTGAATAGCTCAGTGTACAGGTACGTGTATTTCCAAAAAAGCAAATTGATTAATTCAAATCAAAATCAGAAAATAGAAAGCAAACGAAAACGCAAACAAAAATGAAAAATATATACATAATATACAAGGGTAGTTATCAAGCAAAGTATCTTTTCAGGGCTTGGCCATTCACTGGGTAGGTGTCAATATACNATAAGTTTTGAAATTTGGTGTGCTCACCCTTTCTTTCGTGTGGTTTGTCCCACTTCAAGACGAGATCGATTACTTCAAAATTCCTATCAGAAGAAGAATTAGAATCGAACCAACTTTTAATCAATTGTTGATGTTGATCTAACTTGTGCTTAGCTTGGGCTCTTACTTCTTCTAGCTTCATCAAAGCGTTAATTCGGTTTTCTAAAGGGGGGCAATATTCTTCTTGGACTTTTTGTGACAATTGAAGAGAAGGAAGAAGAATGTGAGGTGGCAGAATTGCTTCTCTGCCATAAATGAGAAAAAAGGGGGAGTTACCTATAGCGGCTTTGGGTGTTACCCTATCAGCCCACAATGCGTTCAACAGTGCATTGTGCCAATTATTGTGATTTTCAACCATGGTTCTCTTGATAATTTTGATTAAGTTCTTGTTTGTCGATTCTGCTAAGCCATTGCCCTGGGGGTAGTAACTAGCAGAATACTTCAGCTTTATTCCTTTCTCCAAAGCGAACTCGCTCATCTCAAGAGAAGAAAAGTAAGAAGCGTTGTCAAAGACTAGACATTTAGGGATACCGAAACGAGTAATAATGTTCGAGTTTAGAAAGGCAATTACCTGACTGGTGTTAACAGTTCTTAGTGCAAAAGCTTCAGACCATCGTGTAAAGTAATCTGTGGCTATCACAATATACTTGTGCTGTTGCGAGGACAGAGGGTTAACTGGACCTATGATATCAAGGCCCCATTGCTGGAAAGGAGAATCTACTGAAACGGGTTGCAAGGGAAAGGCTGGTTTTTGCAACCGCCCTGATGCTTTCTGACAGATGATGCATTTGCGACACAAGGCATGGGCATCCCTAAAATGCATGGGCCAGTAATAATCAGCTCTTAAAACTTTGTGAGTAGTGGTGTCACCATCGAAGTGGCCACCAGATTCTCCTGCATGCAACTCAAGCAAGACTTTTTCTGCTTCATCTTTTTCGAGACAGCGCATCAGTATGCCGTCAAAATTTTGACGAAACAGTACACCGTTAACTAGATGAAAAGAGACAGACTTTAGTCTCAACGCTCTTCTCTTGGTGGGGTCAAGGTGACGGGGTGGTGAACCATGTTCAAGACATAATCTAATATCGCCGTACCAGGGACTAACGAGGTTTTGTGCACAACAGATCATACTTTGATCGCTTTGTCCTAGTTTTGACGTATCACTATCTTCTCGCTGTCCTGTTTCCAAATCAACAACTAACTTACACAATCCTTGGCCTCTCACGATCTGAGCTGGGGTAATTTCCAAGTCATACTCCTGCAAGGAGGTGACCCAGTTAGCTCTCTTCTCTCCTAACTCCTTCTGCACTAACAAATTCCTTACAACAGGGTAAGGGACAATGACTTTCGTCCTTGACTTCAAAAGATAGGACCGGAAATGCTTAACTGCTTTGAAAATAGCGTAGGCTTGCCGATCGACCGCTGGGTAGTTAATTTCAGTGCCTTTGAAAGAGGAACTCATAAAGGCGATGGGTACTTCGTTGTTTTCAGAATTCTTCTGAGTCAAGACTGCGGCGTAAGAACGGTCAGAGGAAAAAGTATAGAGTGAAAAATCTTGAGAGAAGTCAGGGCTCATGAGAGACGGAGCATCTATTATGGCCTTCTTTATCGCATTAAAATCTTGATTTTCCGGGTGTCCCTAGTGATATTGGGTTTCTTTCTTAAAAAGGTTCTATAGAGGACTGACCATTTCGAAGAAACTGGGGACGAATCTTCTCATGAAATTAATCTGGCCTAAGAAAGACTGCATGGATTTTTTGGATGCAAGTGGGGGGAGTTTAGAGATGACTTGGGTCCTCTCGAGGTCAATCATCATTCCATCACTAGACACAATGAATCCTAGGATCTTACCCTGTTCTACTTCAAAGATGGACTTTTTGGGGTTCAAGGAGATGCCATATTTATGACATCGTAGTAGAACGGCTCGTAAGTGAGCTAGATGATCATTTTTGTTTTTAGAATATACAGTCACATCATCTAAGTAAACTACAATGGACTGATTGATTAAGCCTCGGAAAGCAATATCCATTGCTCTCTGAAAGGTAGCACCAGCATTAATCAATCCAAAGGGCATTTTGCGATAAGCATAAGTGCCCCACGGAGTATGAAAGGTAGTTTTGAGTTGGTCTGGCGGAGACATCAGGACTTGGTTGTATCCAGAGAAACCATCCAATAGGGATAGCCTCTCAGAACTATATACCTGTTGAAGGATCTGTTCCATGGGAGGGACAGGATAATTATCTTTGTCAGATGCTCTATTGAGGTTCCAGAAATCGACGCAAAGTCGAATTTCCCCATTTTTCTTCCGAACTGGGACAAGGTTGGACACCCATTGAGTGTGCCTAACATGAAAAATTATTTTAGCACTTAGGAGTTTATTCAATTCTTTTTGAATGGTCGGTTCTAGTTTAGGGTGCATTTTCCTCAGCTTCTGTTGGAAGGGTAAGGTTTGGGGTTTCATTGGGATGACATGCTGTATGATATTAGGATCGAAAGTCTTAAGATCATCATACGTCCATGCAAAGACATCTTTAAATTCTTTAAACAATTTAACAAAAGCAGATTATTCTTGTCTAGAACATCCCAAGCCTAGATTGATACACTGAGGATTTTCAGTAGTTCCTAAATTAACTTTTTCATAAGACAACGAGGAACTATTGGTTTTACAATTGACCATATTTTTAAATTTATCTTCAAAATCATAAAACTTTTCTAATCTAACTATGGATTTGGGTATGGAATTTACCATGTCCGACAGTGCTTCAGGAGATTTCGGATCAGGTATTACCGTAAAATCGTGCAAATTGTCGTCGTGCGTGTGTTCATCTATCACCGCGCTTTGAAAGGTTTCTTCCATGTGCAGAAAGTTAATGATTTGCTGATCGTCGTCAAATACTCTCCATTTTGTGATATTGTTAGGAACAGATGGTCGAAACAATAGCTCAACAGAGAATGCGTTTGGGGACAAGCCTTCTGTAGGAAGAAGTTTAGAGGCTACATTAGCTAGTAGATCTACTTCAGTATTATTTAGTCTAGGAATGGAATTTATATTGAAAGAAAAAAATTTGTTCATAAGATTCCATACCTCAGACTGGTAACTTTTGAGATGCGGGGAAAGACAGTGTATGGAGTCTCTTACCTGCCTAACCACTATTTTAGAGTTGCCAAATACAACTAGGCTTTCAATGTTCATATCCAGAGCTTTTCTGAGACCTTGTAGTAAAGCCTCATATTCTTCAGTATTGTTAGTACATTCAAATTCTAATCTACAAGCCATTAATGTTTTATTACCTGTCGGATCGAAAATGATGCAACCTGCTCTAGCTCCTTCTTTGGACTTAGAACCATCGAAATATAGAGACCAAACTTGGTTTCCATCAGGTTCATGAGACTATTGCATAGAAGCTGTTGGTTGCATATATGCCATGATCTCGGACTGCTGTTCTAGATTGGTGATAGGTGAAACCTTGGCCATCAAGTTGCCGAAGAAGGTGTCCATCCCTTGGACTTCAGGTGAATCAACAGAGGGTGTATATGGTTCATTAGGATCATTCAAATCTGTGACCATGAACTTAAGGTAATTCTCACGATTCACTCTGATCTTGTTTGGCTTACCGTTCTCTGGGATCCATAAGTGAGACCAGTCTGTTGCGAAGTAGCCATGTAGTTGCTCCGACCAGTCCCTGCTAAAAAATAGACCATACAATTCTGGAATATCCACAACGATTATATCAATAACTTGATGAACCTTTGGGTTAGACGATAATATAATCAATACATTTTTTAGTTCGCCTATAACTTTAACATTCGTTCGATCAAGTTGTATGATTTTTAAAATAGATGGTTCCACTTCAGCGTTAATCTTTTGGCAAACAGACCAAGGCATTAGATTGGATGATGCCCCTGAGTCCACCATACAATTATGCACATTTCTGTTGAAAATTTCGAAAGTTGAAAGAAAAGGAGGTACATTCTTGCGAGTGATAAGAGTAGTAGCTTGTGGCTTCTTACTCGCAATTTCTAAGGCTACTTTATCTACATTATTTACACCATTTACATTATTTACAGGGATTACGGGAAGGCTTCCTTTATCTTGAGGATCAGGATGGTTTTTAGTGGAAGTCTTCTGCGGAACTTTGCTTTGCACAACCTTGTTACCATTAGAATTACCATTCTTGCCATTCTCTGAAATATTTTGCAACATTTTTTGTAACAAAAATGGAAATTTTAACAACTCATAAATAGAAATGTTAGCCCTTAACTTTTTAAGATCTTCAACAACATCATAATCTAATTTAGGGTTCACATTACTCTGTTTCGGCTCAACTGGTTTAGATGGCTTTGGAGGTGAAGTTGTAGTATTTTCTGTAGAAGGTTTATTTGCTGTCTTACTCCTAGTGTTATAAGGGTGAACAGTCTCGAAGTTGGCTTGGAAGATACTATCCGAGAAGCGTCCAAAAATGTTTGGATAAGAGTCTTCTTCTTGAACTGTCTCTGGTTCAACTACCTCCTCAGGAATCTCAGGAGGGATCAAGTTATCTTGGGCTTCTAGAATTGTTTGAAGAGCACATTGCAAACTTTCTAGATTAAGGCCTTCGGTGGTTGGGTTAGGTCGATTGGTAGAAAAGGGCTTTCAGAAAGGGGGTTTGTAGGGTCCCTTACTCTAGGAAGCTTCTTCAGTCGACCTTTTTAAGTCTATAACTTGATTAGACAGTTTTTGAACAACTTTAATAAGATTTTCCAAATCAGAGTTTTTAGGTTGTGTTTTACTTTGTGTGGGTCTGGGGAGAATTTCAATCTTCTTTTTGGAAGAAGAACTAGCCTCAGGTTTGTTGCTAGAAGAGTCCTTAAGAATAAGTATGTCTTTTTCTATCTGGCTGGCCTCCTCGAAGGCCTCTAACAACGTGGCCTTTTTAGATCGTTTAACCCAAATAGCTATAGTTTGATGTAAAGATTTAGTGTAGTAAGCTATTATAATACTCTCAGAAGGCATAGAATCTGCGGGGATTCTATTTTTAAGAGTTAAAAATCGTTGATTAAAATCTTTAACTTTTTCTTTTGGGTTCATTTTTAAGCTTGAAAGATCCATGACTAAGACTTCCGGAGGTTTACCATCTCCGAATTTTTCCAAAAAACACGGCTCAAACTTTTCCCAAGACACGATGGTGTGGGGCTATTGGGCAAAGTACCAAGTGGATGCATTACCCTCAAATGTATAAGGGAACAACCTATAGACAACATCTTCATGTTCAACATTGCAGAGTCTTATGGCTAACATAATTTTTTTTATATGATCTTCAACTATCTGTTTTGAATCATGATCAAACTTGGGAAGCCATTTCTCTGGGTGTTTAGGTAAAGGGTGTTGGGCTCCAGGTACAGCTACAACATCCTGGTCCAACCAGGGTCTAGCAGGGTTGTTCTGATTTTCCATCGGGGTAGTGGGTGTGGAAGGATGAGAAGGTGAATTACCTTCATCAGAAGAGGAATCTCCTCTAGAAGAGGAAGGAGATGATGGAGGTGGTGAAGTAGGTATCCCAGATCCTCTTGCAACAGGATTTGTGATTGGATTTGTAGGATTCACATTGAGGTTAGTGTCACCTAATTGTTCTCTGATATCAGAGAAGTCCAAAGGTTGACCCCACGGACGGTTTTGTTGCCTCAAAATAGCTAAGGCAGTATGTGTTTTAATAAGAGATCGGCGGAAAATCTCTTCTATGTCACCACCTATAGGATTAGGGGTTGCTGGCTCAACTGTGATCTGCGGATATTCGGTTGAAGTAGTTGCTGTTTGAAGGGGAATATTATCGTGTGAACGGCTTCTAGTCACTATAGGTGAGCG
>JASDQU010293623.1:0-14334 GCA_032191745.1 Picea mariana
GACATACCAGTAGTTGGTGTACTAGTAGTTTGTGTACTAGTAGGTTGTGTACCAGTAGCCTGTGTGCTAGTAGACGGTGTACCAGTAGGCTGTGTACTAGTAGACGATGTACCAGTAGCCTGTGTGCTAGTAGACGGTGTACCAGTAGGCTGTGTACTAGTAGACGGTGTACCAGTAGGCTGTGTACCAGGATCCACAGTGATCCATTGTTCTTTGTCTACAAGAAGGTCCTTCATCTTGAGATTCCATAGCTCAAAGTTTTTACCGTTGAACTTCTCTATCTCGTTTCTAGATGAGCTCGCCATTCCTCTTTCTATACTTGAATCTCCACTGCAAAATCTCCCACTAAACCCAGGTTTATCACAGACCCAAGATAAAATTGATCTATCAAGACCGAGCCAAACCCTCAACAAAAAAGGCATCCCTCTGAAGCCAAAAATGAGCTCTGATACCACATGTAAGTTTTAAACTTGTGAAGTAAAGGAATTCGTATAGATTCTTAATCAAAACAGACGTTAATCAATGGCTCATACACAGAGTACATAGAGATTTTATACCATAAACCCTCAACTAGGAAAACCTTTCTTATATTCATTATATTGAATTTCACCATTCACCATACAATATATACAATGTTTTTAGGTATTCCATAGATACCAAAACCATAATCCCTTAGTACGGGATTAATTTAGAAAACCGCTAGAAATAGAAAAAACCGCCCCAAAAAAAAAATTGGGGCGTTGCCCCGAACGCTGCGCGTAACCCAGGGGAGGCATACCTGCCCCTCCATAGGACCCCCCTAGGAAAGTACCCAATGCACACAACACAAAAATCACTACTAGAGGGATCGCTAGATGCAATTATCATATCTGTTGCGCCCACACACACACATGCAGTTGTCGATTACTAAAATATGACCAAGTATGGTAAATAGAAAGGTAGAGAAGAAAGGATACAAGAAAGAGGGAAACAAGGGGAAGTGTAGAAGAGGGAAAATCAATGGAAAAAGGAAGTTGGGAAGATAGAACAGGGAATGAAAACCCGAAAACGGGATATGATCTCAACAATTGGCTCCATCTATGGGATGATAACCCCCTGTGGGTTGTCAAGAATCCAAAATCTTCATGAGTAGGTGATTCCATCCATTGGGATATGGAGTCAAAAGGTAAGTGTTATTGGATAAATCAGTGAATGCGAACATAAAATAATCTCCCTAGATCCACCTGGATCTAGAACAAAACAAGATAGAACATGACGCTTTCCCTAAGTTGCTACCATTGAATTTACTACCAAAGAAGGAATAGATGACACACCTTTAGGTATCACTTCCTTATATCTCTGTTGTCCCTGCTTCGCTCCAGTGCTCTTGTGAGATCAGATCTGCAATGACACAAACCAACCAAAGTGAAAGCACAATTGTAGATTCAATGGAGACCTAAACATGTGATCAAGGAGTCATGTAATAAAACACTAATGATTTTATGGGAAAGAAACATGTCACAGTATCATATTAAGTAAAAGTGGAAGATACAACCAAATTGCCTTGATGTCGCAAGTTCCATTTTGGTGGTCCTCTATTCCAACACACACATACACTTGCTTTGAATTTGTATGAAGATGGTCCACAAAAGCTTGATGGACAAATGGAGGCCTCAAGCATCAGTTGTAATAGGATCCTTCACACAGTCTTCAGCCTATTCTTTCAACAATTATTTGCTCAATCTTGCTTCCCCTTTTTCATGAGAAACTCATCATTATATAGGAGAAAGTGAAGTGGTTACAAGGATGAGGATGATCCTACCAAATTAGAGAAGTCAGTAAGATCACAACCATATGGACACCACCTCACATTCTAGAAGATTCTAATTCTAGAAACTTCATGAAACTTCTTCCTTTCCTTAGCTTCAAACGTAGCAGCACCCTGCCTGTATAGAAACATGCAGAAATCCCGCGAGCCAGGCATAGAGCAGCCTATGGAAATCAAGAATTTTCTCACTGTGTACCACTGTCTACATGCAACGTCATTCTAAAAATATGCCTGAACATGTCATTTTTCTCATGTAAAATATTGTTTTGAGAGCCTGAACACATGCCTGTAAGGTTATCATCAGAGTGACCAAAATAATGTGTAACAGAATGCCCCCCAAAGTATGAGTCTGGAACTCGTGACAGCCAAAATACTTTTTAAAATTCATGTGTGTGTCGGGAATAAGGAGCCCACCAATTGGGAACCTGCAAACAATCAAGCATCTACATAAAATTATACCATTTCCGAGGTAGGCATTCCCATGCTCAGAATACAAGTGATTTAATTCATGGCCACCATTTATACACCATGGATCCATGTTGTAAAGACTACATAGCCACCAAAAATACGTTGTGGATCTATGTATTAGAAAGCTTAAGTTCAGACACAACCATGAGACATACAAAGTGGATCTGTGTGTCAAATACAAATCATAAATACTCGATCACAATTTGGACCCAAATGATGAGATCCAGGGTCTTCAACCCTGTCGTACGTAAGTACGAATCTAACCATGTGATTACAGGTGTTGAAGTCGAACATGGTGGAATCCACTTGATTACCGATCATTGATGAAAACCATTAACAAGTGAGAGGGAAATCACCATTGATGTCAATGACTCCCAAGGTACCTTAGTACAATCCAATGAATGTGAATAAATGAGATGAAGTCAAACACTCATTGAAATATCTCGATTAGGGACCAATGATGTGAATCCACTGTCGAAAGTGAAGAAATCTGTCACTGAGGCATGCAGGCTCTAAGGTACTAAATGATTTCTAAGTCGTGTTCCCGGATGATGAGTTGAAGTTGATGGAAAATGACTCATCATAGGAGGGCCTTGATGTATCCCCCATTAGTGACATGAAATAAGTAATAGATTTAGGGTAGATCAAAGTATGAAAATGATTTGAAACTGATACAGTGCAGGACGACATGGTAAGAGTTAACAATTTCAGATGGTCGACTCGATAGAGGGATTGTTTGGACTTCTCTTGAACATATGAACGACACGACAATGGTCTTGGCAGCATTGACAAAAAATTGACCCAAGATATGGACCTACAAAGGGTTAGACGAGAGACAAATGGATTTCCCAACCCGGATTCAAATGATGAAGGGGGGTGTCATGTTCAAGAGCGACTAGTACTACCACTAACATAGGTACAGAGACACATTTCTTTCCCAAATTTCCCCCCACCATTTCTAGTGAGTACCTCTTTATTTTTATGAAAACTTAAGGAGGATAACATATGCTTGTTGATGTAAGCTCATCCTTCGGGCGAGTCCCTCAGAGTATGTTTAACGAGCCATAAGAAGGAGTGGTTCGGTCCCATCTGGGTCTTTTTATGTTTGTTTAATGAGTCCAAAGATAGAAAACTCGAGGGGTTTTCATATTTATAAAGTCTGAAAAACATATTAAAGAGAACTCTCTCAGATCCTTTTTTGTAAAGTAATCTGACGAGACCGAAAAAGTGATAAACTATCGCTCGTCGAATGTTTTCTTCAAATACTTTTATGAGCATGAAAAGAACAAGATCGCTTGACAATCTTTTCATTTTTATGGAGTGTGAAAAGAGCATAAAGGATACTCCATAGGTTTTTCTTTTCATGTTCCCATAACGAGTACAAAAAAAAATGACAAAAGTATACTCGGTTGCGTTCTCATTGATTTTCAAGCACGAGAACAAACAAAGACTAGGCTCGAGGTTTTTCTGAAAAACCCTAAAAAGTACTGATATATGTCACAAACAAAAAAGTGATTCAAGAAAAAACATCCATACGGCATTGTTCAGGGCCTTAGTCTTCACATCTGTGAGAAACAATAGACTCACATGACCATTAGACCATTAGGTTATGATAAATTGCATTAAAATAATATAAAATATTATAAGAAAAAGCAAAAAATAAAATAAAAAGGGGTAAGACCTCTTATTGCTATTTCATTTGCATTTCATTCAAAACTTGCCTAGAAACCCTGGTTTTACCTCATATTTCGGTTGTCCATTACGGGGAGCACATGCAATCATTCAGCGAACGGTCTCCATCAACACGGTAAGCTTGTCATCCTCTTCTTTTTCAATGGATTGAAATTCATTTATTTTGGTTTAAAGGTAGTTTTGGATGGGTTTTGGGCCGGTAGGCTCACGCTGGGGCCGTCGCAGGTGACTAGTATCGGGACCTACAGAAATCAATGATTTTTGCAGGTTCCATATGGCTCACCTATGGAAACCCCGCACTATACTAAAAACTCGTCTGTGGCGGCCGAAAACCCAAAAAATTATGCATGCATTTTCCCAAAAAAGAATTTCAAAATCAATGATTGAAGATGATAACTTCCTTTCCTCATCTCTATGCAGGTATTTGATTGCCAAAATGTTGGAATGGAGAGAACGGGAACATGAGGATAATGACTTCATGGCCTTAAATGATCCAGGCACCATCAATGCCCTTCGACAATGCAGATTGTTAAATTTTTTTAAAATCCAGGGCATGAGAGCCCAACTGAGGTTACTAGAATACCTGGTCCACATGTGGGATGTAGACAAGTAGGTGTTTCATGTAGGTTTCCACATTATTTATTTGGCCATCAAAGACATTTGCTTCTTGACAAGGTTATCCCGTTGTGGAGCACATGTGACCCTAACAGGGGGTCGAGGTGGTGGCCTACCGATGAGCGAATACATCCGTCGGTACTATGAACCTGAGGTTGAGAGACGCAAGGGTAAGGTAGCCATCAGAGGTGTTCAGTATTTAACCCTCTAGACCATCCTTTTTGCCATTGTGAGCATGGCGAGAAGTGCATCTCTGCACATGGCCCTCCAAAGTTATTTTCAGTATGTTGTGGAATGCACAAAACCTCATGTGTTCAACTGGTGTGATGGTCTTCTTCGCAGCATGAAGACACAGTTGACCAAAAGCAAGAACGGGGACCTGAAGCAATTCAGGTATGGATCCATTTTGGTGTATTTATTTTTAGAAATAGTCCCTCATTTAAGACTACAGGTAGAGTGGGGTATATCGGTGCCACGAGATCCACGAATGAAGCGGTGGTGTGATCTCATGGCCCAGCATGTAGCGGGCTCCATTATTAAATATAATGATGCATTTTTTGACTGGTTGAGGCCACATATATTAATGATAGATGATTATGCATATGTCAGCCTGGACTTTCGCAATGATCCTGATTTGGTTTTACCTGAGGGTTCTCAGTGGGGGGACCTAGGTAAGAAAAACATTTTGTTTTTTATGTTTTTTTTTTTTGTAAGATTTTAGAATATAATATGTTTTTATATATGCTCTCTATCTAATGACTAATCAAACATTTTGACCATGCATATGTAAGGCCACACCAGCCTCCAGGAACTTCCCCCATTCAGAGGCGAGGGGAAGCAGCGGTAGAAGCAGGATGGGATGCTGACGATTATGAAGCGGTCGAGCAGAATATAGAGGGTTTGACAACAAACATCCTGGATATCTCGATCAACGAGATTCCAAGGTGCTATCAATGCCACACCGTAGGCATGTCTGGTTCACTCAGCCGATTACTTCACAGAGTAGCATGGGCAGTAGTATGGTACCATGAGCAACAACGATGATGTTTTTTTGTAGAAGTCATGGGCTTCATATTTTGATATTTTGGTCTTTTGGATGGAAAACACTTTTTTGTAAAACATTTTATCGTTATATATATACATGAGGCTTCTACTGGCTTACTTTGCTTTATATACAACATGTGATGTGTGATTAGATTTATAGATGTCTCAAATGTCTATCTAACACATAATTAGCTAATGCATCGGTTAACGTATTTAGACATCTAGGAATGTGTTGATACTCAATATAATCAAAATGTCATTCCAAGAGGCAAATTCGCAAATATACCTGTAACAATGTAGGACTTCGGATAGCATAGACATTACTTAGATGTAGTACTACTAGCTGTGAATCAAGTCGTACAACCAGGTGACAGATTCCAAGTGAAATAGCATCTATCAACAATTCAATGACTGTGCTATATTCTGTGATGTTATTAGTTGCACGACCAAGGAAAACACCATGTAGACTGATTAACTCGTTCATAGGTGCATAGATTTCCCAAGCAACAGATGCAAAGTTTTGAGTACTACGGCTAGCGCCATCAGCGAAGCTAATGTGGGGTAGCAGAGACACCGACATCTGGAAACCAAGCACAATGCAAGGTAAGCCACTAGGGGTTGAAACCAAATAACGAAAAAAATCAAGAGTAACACACAAAAGTATGATACAGTAGAAATACAAGCACTCATGCAAAGATAACCTAGGCATAGTTCTTCTTCAAGTAAAGCCCATTTATGGGTTCACTCAAAGGAATACCATCATAATCAACTAACTCATAGGCTCATTTCTCCAACACTCGTTTAATGACATAAGGTCCGCACCACAGAGCCTCAATTTTTTTGGCCCCTAGTAAATTACGATCTTGTTCATAGAGAAAAACTAGATCACCTTCGGAGAAAACACATGGTTTAACATGCTTGTCGTATTGGGATTTCACATGTTTCTTCTGGGTTTCAATTACCATGGTGGCATCACGATGGGTTTCGTCTAATCGTATAAGATAAAATAGACGTTCTTCTTCGGTAGAGGTGTTGGGGAGAAGTTCAACGACTAGCTTCAATGATGGTATCTCACATTCAATCGACATAACAACTTCGATACCATACACTAGCTGAAAAAGTGTGAATCTCATGGTAGACTTCACGGATGTCTGATAGGCCCATAATGTTGAGAACAACATCGTGTGCCAACTTGTCTTGTGAATTCCTATTATCCGTCGAAGCATGGTGATAAGAATATTGTTTATTGCTTCAACTTGGCCATTGGCCCGTGGATAGTAGGGGTTTGATTTTTCATGTCGAAGACCCAACTTTTTGGTAAGCTCAGACATCATTAAATTTTGAAAATGGCTATCATGATCGATGACAATAGATTGTGGGATTCTGAATTGTGTGATGATATGATTGAATATGAATAGGGTTGCAGTTGGTATTATCAAATGTAGGCATTGCCTCGGCCCATTTTGTGAAATAATCCACGACTACAATGATGTATCCATGTTCCCCGACCGAGTGAGGGTTACATGTCATGGAATCAATGCCCGATTTTGCGAAAGGTCCAACGAAAACTACAGGGTGTAAAGGAGTGGGATGAGATCGTATCTTGTTGTTGTATGTTTGATAAGCATGGAATTTTTTGACGGAAATAATATAGTCCTTGAATAAAGAAGGCAAAAAATACCCTGCTCGTAAGATCTTTTGGGCAGTAGCATACCCAGACATATGACCACCACATGCTCCAGAATGGCAGTTATTCAAAGCTTTCTCAGCCTCATCATAGGTGAGACATCGTCGAAAAATGGAGTCAACCCCATGGTGATAAAGAGTGTCGTCAAGGATAATATATTGATGGGCTTGGTAACATATACCAAGACGATCAGCGCTAGACAAATCGGGTCGGAAAGTTTGAGTCTAGAGATAAATAATTATATCCCAATACCAAAGGTCATCGAAACTGATCATAAAGAGCGATTTGTCAGGTAAAGAATCCTCTGCTACATTTTTTGTCTTAGTGTAGGGAAGGTCACATATCAGTTCGACAAACACCAAGGATTTCTTAGACTTAGTGCGTTCGAACTCTAAGTCAAACTCCTGGAGAATCACTATCCATTTGCATTATTTTACCCCTAGAAATTGGCATGTAAGAATGTGTTGCATAGGGTTGCAATTGGAAATTACAGTGGTCTTGCATAAGAGGATATAGTGACAGAAACATTGGACAGCTTGAACAACTGCCAAGGCTAGTTTTTCAACATGTAAGTATTTGGCTTCGGTAGTCATGAGACTCCGACTCAAATAATAGATGACATGTTCGTCATGTAAATCATCTTCTTGGAATAGAACCATGGAAATGGTAGAGTCCTAAGTGGCGAGATAAAGGAATTAATCTCGACTATAATCGGGTGGGAAAAGTAGTGAGGTACAGGTTAAATTTAGTTTCAAAGCTTCAAAATCTTTGTTGGTAGTGGTATCCCATACGAACTCAGAACCTTTTTTCAGTAGTCAAGTAAATCTGAGTGTTAACTCAGCGTAGTTTGGAATGAAATGACGTAAAAAGTTTTCCTTACCTTGCAAACTTTGAAGCTAGAGATGTGAGGAAGGAGGAGGGAGGTTGAGGATCGCCGTGAAATTCAAAGGATATACCCTGATCCCCTGACATGAAACAATAAAGCCAAGAAGTCGACCAGACTCCACACAGAAGACACATTTGTGTGGGTTTAAGCATATACGATAGAACTAACAATGAAGGAAAATGGCTCAGAGGTGTGCCAGATGGTCGCTACGATGCATGGAATGTGTCATTAGGTCATATAGATACGGTTGTACAATGTGATTGATATCATGAAAAGAATAAGACATGGCACATTGAAAAGTCGCACCGACGTTCTTTAAATCAAAGGGTAGTTTCCGATAGGTGAAGGTGCCCCAAGGACAAATAAAAGCGGTTTTGTGTTGATCTACAGGTAAGATGTTAATTTTATTATATCCGAAGAAACCGTTCATCAAAGAGAATATTTAACTCTCAGTGCAATCATTGATGATATGGTCAATGAAGGGGGTGGGAAAGTTGTCCTTAGGACAAGCTTTGTTAATATCCCTATAATCAACACATGCATAGATCATACCTTATTTCTTGTTAACCAGAACTAGATTGGATACCCAATCAGTTAAAGCCATGGGATAAATAAATCTAGCTTTAAGAAGTTTTTCAACCTCAAGCTTGATAGCAACTACTTTATGAGGGTGGACCGGGTAGAGTCTCTGTCAGATGGGTTTAGCATAGGGGTACGTCTTAATTTCATGTACAACAATATCAGGGTCAATAATTGACATCTCTTCATAGCTCCATGCGAAGATGTCACAAAACTCCTTAAAAAGGGACTTATATGTGACAACTTCATTGGTGGAACACGAAGCTCCGATGTGAACATTTTTCGACAAATCCAGGTTTAATGAATATGTCAAGGGGGATGGTGGGTGAAATATTACTCAAGTTCCCTTCATATAACAAATCGTGTGTAGACTTGGGAACAGAAGAGACGACAACAATGGTCGACAGAGTCGAGATCTGTTGGTAACTCTCTAAGGTGTGTTGTTCTAGGAAGAGGATGGAATGATGATGCTCATCATCCCATCGGGTGTCTTCTATGGACATAACTGACATGATCATATCGTCCATAGGAAAAATAATGTGGAATGGATCAGGAGATGAATCACCAAGAGAGGTAGTGGAAGGGTTTGTCGATTGAATGGCTTGATAAGTGGATTCAACCAGACTTAAAGGCATCTGGGCGCCATAGTGAAGATAATCACCAGGTGTGGGTACTATCCACGGGTCAGAAGAAACGGGGGTTTCATGAACGAAGGTGGAAATCATGTTGATCGAGGCAACCAAAGGAGGTGGAACATCGGGTGGTGGGATCGGGAAAGTACCCATCAGAGTCAAATATTTTAGTAGACCCACACTGACATTCTCATACCCAGAGGGTGTCCTTGAAATGAAGGGTACGTTGCTAGTATGAGCATCAAAGTTAAAAAAGGCAAGTTGGTCTATTGTAACAACTTTTCCCTGGTGTGGAAAACGTACTACACAGAAAAGAGTAGATACAACTGCATGCATGGAATCAATCCAGCTACGACCAAGTAAGAGGTTGTAATCAAGAGGTGCATCAAAGACCTCAACTTCAACATTGACCAATTTTTTTTCTAACGTAATAGGCAACGAGGAGAGGACACCGTAGGGTTTAAAGATAGATCCATTGAAGGCTTTGAGCGTGTTGTGTGATTCAGTTGAGGGAGGAGATCCAATGGCTTTCCAACAAGAAACAGACATTACGCACATTGATGCACCCTCATCAATAATGTTTCTACAAATGTTCTTGTCTGTGACAACAACTTGTATCTGAAATGCGAGTTGAGGGGGTAGCCTTGGAATGGGATCCTCTAGGTAAAAAATTATCAAATTCGTATCTGTAGGGTCAATTCCACCAATAGCTTTTAACAGTGCCTTCCGTTAAGTGGGACAACTTTGAAGGACTTCGAGAGATGACATCGTGGAAGGTGCTTGCGCCATATCTTCTACAATACTATAGTTCTGAGAAACACATGCATGAGGGTTGAAGGAATACTTTCAAACAACACCCTTTGGGGGAGGGCAAAGAATTGTATCAAGAATCAGTCATTCGATATGAAGAGGACTGTTGGAAGGTGAAGTTGAGGGAGAATATTGAACCAATGAAGGTGGTGTATCATCAGCTTTCTCCTTTGAGGAAGAGTAATCTTTGGCTTGAGTGGTAAGTGTAACATCATTCTTTTTTGAATCACCTGTGCACATAAATACATAAGAAGTAGTGGAGGGAGAGGGTTGGTCGTGAATGACCAATTGGGCCTACTGTTGGGAAGGGAAAGGTTGGAACAAAATGGCAGGTGTGGGAGGTTTAGCAGTCCCTTGAAGGAACTTAGTAACATCGGCCCATCTTGGACAATATTTCATGTAGTGATCATCACCATAGATAAGGCAAGGGTATCAAGGTTTGTGCTTATCCTTATCATCAACAGGTTGTGTTTTTGTTTTCTCAGATTGCAGGTTATTTTTATCCTCCTTATTCTTACCCTTCCCTTTCTTAGATTTATTTTTCCCAGAAGGGGTAGATTGAACGGAGTTCACCTCAGAGGTTTTGCTGGTGGAAGGAGTAGGAAACAGAGCATTTTGAACATTAGAAGCAGTAGACTTGGTATTGGTGGGAGAGGTTTGTGTAGATTGAGGTTGAGCATGGAAAGTGTGAATCACACCATCAACCACATGAGAAGCAATAGGGGTAGTTGAGGTAGTGGTGGTAGAAGGACGAGGTGCATCAGGGAGAAAATCATAAAGAGTACATGTTTGTGAATAAACGAGGTCGAGGTATTGAGTGCTACTGATTGCTTGTTCTTATGTGACAACTCCACCCATGGAAATGTCACGAGAGATTTTATTCACGAAGGATTTCGTGAACCATTCTGCCAATAACTGATCGAGAAGATCTAGTTTGATCAAACGTCATCTTCGTCTCCACTCATGAATGTGATCAAAGATATGAGTGGCCTTATTTTGCTTGAAGGAACTTAAAATCTTGGTTCCCGTTTCATAACGGATTGGCAACTGGTAGTGTGTGAGGAAATCCATGTATTAAAGTCGGTGAAGAAGCCTCGTGGTAATTCTATATACCACTTTGCAGCTAAACCCATAAGAGTTCATTGGAAGAGTCGTAGCCAAATGGAATCGTCCATCAAAGAGTTGGACGAACACCAAAGGTGAAAAGTCATGACATGGTTGTTTGGATCTTCTCCCGGTTTACCATCAAATTTTGGAATATCAGATGGTAGCTTGGCTGGTATAATGAGCCAATGGGTAGAATGCAGGATGGGGTAATTCAAGATTCTAGACAAGTCAAGAAGATCCAAAGTGGCTAAAAAGGGTAACTATCTATTCACATGAGGATACTGGTGACTTTGGGGAGGAAGTCTCGTCGGTATACCAATAGGACCGTAAGCAGTCTGGATGTGAGGTGAAGGTCCTGATGGATCTAAACGTGAATGTGGAGACATGTAGCCCATAGGGTTGTACTGATTAGGTATGTTCCCCTCAAAAGGGAAACTATGTTGAATGTTCGAACCCCAAATGGGATTGGAAGAACCGAGATACGACTGGCCCGAAATAGGGGGTATGAAAGAGCTAACTTGAGGTTGTTTCCCCCCAGACGATTGTGGCTTTCCCTAGATGAGAAGGTTCCAATATTGGGCTAACGATCCTAGAATGTTTTTTCCATAAGGTGGGGTAGGACTTCCAAGCAAGGGTTGTCCTGCAAGCGGGGGTTGTGTTCCAATTTGGCTGTGACCTCCAAATTGAGTTTCCCCCCCAGTGTTATATTGTCCTCCAATGGGAATATGAAAACCAAAAGTGAATGATGGAGTAGAGCCTCCAATAGGATTGGAGCCACTCGGGCCAAATCCTCCCATAAAAGGTGGATAAGACCCTCCGGAGGGGACCTGGGAAGGTGTTGGAATGAAACCGACAACAACATTATATCCAGGAGGGGTAAAAATTCCAAAAACTCTTGACAGAACTTGGGTAGGAATGGGGATGGAAGTATTTAAAGCATGGTACCCATGAGGAAGGGATGGGACAGGTCTAGACAAAAGTGGTGTACCGATGGGAGCTTGGGTAGCCACCGTATTCCCAATGGGAATAGTCATAGCGTTTGGGACCATTGTAGAATGGGCCATCTGAAGAGGGATGGTCAAGCTAGGACTAGCGGACTGTGTGTATGAACCCAAAAAAAGATAACAAGTCATGCTATTAAAGTGATCCAAAGGTATCGTATAAGTAGCAGACGTCTCGGGTAGTTCAGAGATGACATGTATATCAACACCTACACCCGAGCCATAAAGGTCTCGCACTATAGCCGGGTTTAGAAATATGTCAGTGGTAAAAAAAGGATCCTCACTTTCTGGGTCAGTAAGAGGTCTGGTTGGTAATCCAGAAGTGTTAACAACAATTTCTCCGGAGGAATTCAGTCAGAGAATATGTCTCTCATATCCAGGAGGTATTCAGAAAGCATCTAGAGAATAAAAAACAGTTTGATAATTTTCTAGAGAATCAATTCTTTTTGCTTGAGATGGTATATTATCCTGGACCTCACTCTATTGAGGAGATCCCTCAGGTGGGTTAGGAAGCAAGGGTTCAGAAACTTCCAGATCTTTCGAAGGTAGTCCTTGCATCCTATGTGAACGACGTGGAGGGTCAATGTTGGCTGAGCCAAAAATTTTATGGAAAAAATATATGGCCAACTATGAAAACAAACAGCACTCGCTAATAAAATCTAGGAATTAGACTAGGCAAACAAAACCTTCTTATTTTGAAGTAACTATTTGGTGATGAAATCCAATGTCGTGAAGTCAAGACAAGAAGGGGCTAGGACAAAACGGGTGGAAAATTTATGTTGACGACCTGCTTAACGGACTTACACCTTGGTATAAGATCCCACACATAATCGTGGGTATACCCTCTACTAGGACCTTATAATGTACCTTTTTTATCATACTTTTTGCTATTATTACATCCTTTTCCCATTCATATTTAAGCCTACATTATCACCTTAATGTATTTTTCCAAAGGTATATAACATTTCTTCTCTTTGCTATATGTTTAATTTGTTTTACATGTAATTTTACATTACTCTCATACTTAGCCATTAATCAGAAATATATAGTTGCTAAAACAGTTTGAAGACTGCAGTTAATATATCGTTGTTGCTTGAAGACCATGTTGCTGAAACAATCAAACAGTACGCAAATCCCGTTGCTGAAACAGTCCGTGATTTGTGATGTTGAAACATCATTTCACATACAAAAGTAACAAGAAAAGATAAGGAGTTGTTACACTGGCCGCAACAGCTGTACCTTAAGCCACCATTACAACCATCATTGCTACTTGAAGACCAAATTGCTGAAACAGTCAAACAGTACGCAAATCCCGTTGCTGAAACAGTCTGTGATTTGCGATGTTGAAACAATACATACAACACTAACAAGTAAAGATAAATAAAGAAGTTGTTACACTGGCCGCAACAACAGTACCTCAAGCCAACACCATTACAACCACTGTAACAACATTTTTCTATGGAAGATCAGAATATCCTATTCCAACATAGAATATTAGATCAGACTAAGAATAGGATTTGTATGTACACATGTAATTTTATGCTTAATTGTATTAAGAGGATTCTCCTCTTTAAATAGGGGAGAAAAAAACATTATAAGGGAAATTACAGAAGCCTTAGCTAGAAGAGGAATTACAGAGAAGGAGCGTGTTCACTTTGGATATTGTAACTTGTCACATTTGACAGATGAATAAAAGATCATTCTGAGCATTTCTTCTTAGTTCCTTTCATTTCTGGGGAATCTTGTGAGAAGGAGAGGGCCCACCTTCTTCACAAGATTCACCCATTAGTTTCTGTAGTGTGTTAGTATTGTTTTTATTCATACCTTGTTAAAACTCTGTTTTGCTGAAACTCTGTTTTCACTGATTGTTACATCGTTTTCATACAATTCATTCCTAGGTAATTGTTAATCATTTTGATTGGTAATTCTGTTTGCAGAATGAGTTTATGAAAGTGTGATAGTCAGAGACAGGTGCTGAAGATTCCTACTTTGGGGAATAGGGTCAT
>JASDQU010293625.1:0-10584 GCA_032191745.1 Picea mariana
ATCAACCCTTTCTGAATGTTCAATCCCCCTATTTATAAAGAATCACTAACTAAAAATAGTTGCTACAATTTTTTGCTAATTAAAACAAAATATTTCCATGTGGTGCTTGATCTCTTTGTTCTCTGGAAATCATCTCATGGTTCTACTGGAGTGGATGAATCTTCTCATATTCTGACCACTTGATGAAGATATTCTTCCATGTGTTAGCATATGGGAATTTGTGTTGGTCCATCGGGTTTGAAAGGGTATCCTTCACTTCTACTGCCTGTTCTCTATATTTGATTATCTTTGCAATCAAATGCTAGAGAACTGCACGAGCCTTGATTGGATGTTCCATAAAATTTTGTATTTGACCCGATGTCATGATATCCACCTGTGCGATCTCCACTCCCCATGTTGAGTCCTTTTCTGCATGTCATTTGACTATGTCATGCAAGTCGACAAGGTCTTTGGGTGAGCTGAACTCTGGGAGGCCAATGTCTTTCATCTTTTGGTTGATCTTTTCACAGCTTATTTCGCACTTGTCCCACATCTTATTTATTTCTCTCTGAGGTTCCTAGACCATCCTTACCCAATATTCATCTTCTTTCCTGATCCAGGCAATGCTTCTATCCATCAACTCTCAAATACCATGCTTCTTTGCATCTTGACCCTTTTGCACTGCGCTGATGTAGTCAATTCATTCTACAACTTGGAGTGCCTTTTCATACCATATCTCCACGTCCTTATAGGTTTCCAGGGCCATAAGGGTATCTTCTTGATAATCGACCATAGATGCAGTGAAGAGATGTATTTCTCTCGTGAACTTTGCATACGCATCTTGGAACTCACTCTTAAGAAAACTGTGGTCTGCGTTCAGTCTTGGTGCTATTTTTCCAAATGGCGTAGATGGTCTATCTCCTTAAGTGCAGTGGAAAACTACTTTTCATATCACTTTTCTCGATTCAATGTGGCACCAATATAACCATCCTTGCATCGATGAGCTCAGATTTCTTTGCGTGTTTTGTGTTGAGCAACTTCTCCTCCATGGTGATGAGAATTGAGTTATAAAGCGCGAGCCTTCTTTTCTTGGTGGTCCTCCTCATGACATATTTCCTCTTCCTGTCATAAGCGATCACATGTATATTGGAAACCTCATAAATGGACTCGGGGATTTGTTTTTCTCCCCAGGTCAGAGTGTTTCCCTAGCTTCCTATTGTATGTGTTTGTTCTAGGACCGGTTCTTGTACTTCTTCCATATGTTTCGATGGATCGACCTCTATCTGGTGTTTTTTGGTAGGTGAGGTATCAACCAAAATTTAAGAGTTAGTGATAGGATCAATACTTACTTGGTGATTGATTGTCAAGGTGTCGATATCTAGCTATTGCACTTCCTGTTTTTGTCCACCTGAACCTAGATCATCCCTAGAGATGTCTTTCAAGGTCCCCGATAGGTCAAGAAACTTAGTGTCTGACACTTTTGGCCTCATGGTCGCCCTGCAGAAGATTTGGAACTGATGCCTTGGGACTTGGAGCAGATGTTCCCCCAGGTTCTTACTCCTTTGTAATTGGTATTAGAGTTAAAAGTGAGACTTCAAAACTCTCTTCATCATCATGGATGGTTATTAGATTAAATAGGGGATTTGTCACACCCGTTTCACCCGATGTTCTGGGACTCTCATACTAGGTTGGAATGGTCACATGTGATCTATCTTGTGGTGATGGCACTTTGGGGTTTTCCAGACCAGTGGTTTCCTCTAGTTGTATTGACTCTAGTCCATCTAGCTCTTCTCTGATTGTGATTGGGTTGGATAGGGTGATCCTCATCATTTCTACTAGTTGAGGATCATTCTCTAGCTAGTCGATGATTCTTTGATTTCCTTCTAGTAAAAACAACCCCCTCCTTTGTGTCTCTATGGTTTCTACTACCCTGTTTTTTTCTCTAACCCTGAGAGCTTCTTGAGCTGACTGTTATATTGTTTTGACCTGCTCATCCATACTCATACTTTGAACCTAGTCATGTTTGGGTTAGCTTTTCTCTATAATACCTCCCAATCATGAGCACTTTCTGTAAAAATATCATCTTCAAACTTGTCATGCGCATATGGACAACAAGAAGAGACTTGTGAAGCGTGTTGGATAACTAGGCCTTTAAGGTCATTCTTACGAAATCGACCTATCGGGAACCTGTATTCCCACTGCTCAAACCCTCTTGTTTATATTGAGGAGTGTCCTTCACTATATAGAACCCTATATGGAAGTCGTAGAGTATGAGTTCTCGTTTCTTGTCCTTAACCAAAGTGGCATTATATCCCTGCACGATAATCTAGCAACATATTTCTCCTACGACGATCCTGTCTAGGACGTGAGCAAGGAGAAAATGTGGTGCTCCTGTGGCCCCGAACACCTGGATATAGGTTGTGGTTTCATCTAGGTACCGGTGGCCTACTTTCGAAATCATTTTCTTGGATGCTATAGACAACCTTGGGCATTCCTTTTTAAATATAATGAAATAGATCTAAGCAATGAATTCATTGCAAATAGAGCATAAGACTTCTTGTATCTATTTTCCCATAGGATGAGGAAGTAGACATATAAATGAAGCTCTACAACGTGCCATATCAGATTCATACCAGCGAAGACATTCCTCATGCATATTACACCTAGCAAATACGAGTCCATATGAAAAGTGAGAGATTCTCCCACCTTTGGTGATTGGACCTGCAGTTCACTGGTGCTCAATTGCTTGGAGATAATTGTACCTGAGTTGAAGCTACTCCCAAAAATAGCCATAGTGTATTCCAGGGGAATCCATGCCTCCGAGAACTTGGCACAGTCTATTTCTCTGTATAATCGGTAGATTAGAGCCATTAAGTAGATATATGGATCCCTTAGATTCACTCTCTCGTACCATCCATTTCTCTAGTTCATAAATTTCTTTTCTTCCTTCCACTAGGAGGCCATTAATCGGCTCGTATCATGCAATTCATAGAACTTCACCACGAATTCTTTGTTCAACCGCTCCTCTAAGTCCCTGAGTTTGTAGTACTTCTAGACCTTTGTCAAGAGAAAAATTCCAACACATCCGCCATTATCATAATTGATTAATAACTTATGCGCATCTGTGTGATCCATTATCCAACTCAAAGTCTCAATGCAGGGAAATACTGGACTTCAAAAGGCTACCAGATGCAAGCAAGATTTCCAGATATTCAGGAAAACTTGGTCATCAAGTGCCCTTACATCCGAGTCATTGTGTGGGATAAACTCTAAGTAATCTTCTTGGTTTATTCGGTTGAATAAACCTCCCCATTGTGGGATCATTATTTTTTATCCAATGGTTGCTTCTATATTGCTGAAAGAAGGGGGCTGAATGAATTCCTTCTTGGTCAATCTTTTGATGACTGGTGTTGGAGCTGCCCCTGTTTTTCTAGCCCGTCACAAATTTCATTCTTAAAGCTTGAAATCTAAAAAATGGTTTTCATTTTTCCCTCTGAGATATCGAGATCTCTGAAGCTTTATCACATGAGCAACGATGATTATTATACTCTCAAAAAAAGTCCTACCTTTCGTAAAAATGTTTCCTCTTTTTTTTCTACTTCGGGATATCGTAGGTCGGATGTTGTAACTCATGTAGTTCACACGTCCTGAGCAACGAAACAGTGAAATCGTTTTAACTTTTCACTCAAGACAATAACGAGGGTAAAGTTTTCCCTAACTCATGATTAAACGTCGTCGGGGTTTCGTGCCTCGGCGTTCACCAAACCCAAAAATTTATTGTCATAGCCCCGATAGCCGAGAACACGAGGTCCTTATTTGGGTAACTCATGTCAAGGTTAAGGGTAAAAGCTAAATCATGGTAAAATATTCTCTCGGCATTTCACCACTCAACGTTGTCCTTTTCGAAAGTTTCATCATCTAAACCCTGACTCGCGAAATCACGATGTGGTTTTAACGTAATTAATTGATCGCTTAATCCAAGATTAGCTTCCTTTTTAATTAAGTCATGTTGTCGCGATCTCGTGGTTTCGCAACTCGGAATGTAAATCTTCCAGAAACTTATCTTCGAAGCTCCGAGTCGTGATATGGTGAATATAATGATTATAAAATTAACTGAGCCCCTAATCATGATTTTTTTATTTATTAACCAAAATCGGTCATCGCAGTCTCAGGTGTTAGAGGTTCAAAATGTTTAAGTAAAATCCCTGATATAACGAGTACCGAAACATTGTTAATAGTAGTAAAACCGGATTAATTAAGCTAAATCAATAAATATCTCGTGCTTTGATGTCTGCATGATTTACGAGGTAGCCTTTTTCCTCCATACGCCAACTGAGATTTTAAAACCGCCAAAATTTATGACATTAATGAGGAAATAGGCAAAATCGACGGATATAAGATCAGATTTTTATGGCAAAATTTATTTCTAAAGATGATTTGACAGAATTGTTCTGAAGGGTACTGAGTTTTTTTAGTATATATAAGAGTTGTGGTTCATTATAACAAATGCATTTTCATAGCACGCAGAGCACATCACCTCTGAGTAAACTGACTTCTGTATGTATATGAAGTTCTATCGCAGAAGACATAAAACACAAGCTTCATCCATGGCTCCATGAAAAGCATCAAAGGAGAATGTTGAGGTTTCGGGACAAAGCTCAGACAATGTCTCTGATACTTCACCCCGAAGTATCAACTCAATCCCGAATTGGTCATATGGTTCAGATATTCTGCAAGCAGAATTGGTGGATTATTCCGACGACTCTAACGACAACGAAAAAGATGATATAACCACCAAGTACAAAATAGTCATCCAATCCAGAATGAACAAATTAGCAGCCAGGCCATGATTGCTTCCATATTATGACATGGTCTTATGGGCGTTGGATCATGTGGACTTACCGACCAGGACTATCATGAACGAGAAGAAAGTCACCATCGGGACTTTCAGGCTGGARCATCTGCAAACCATGTATAAGCGGCTCGCGATGTCCGACCACACATATGGCACTGAATTCTTAGGTGAGTTCAAGCAGAAGGAATGCGTACAGTATGATAAAACCATGTCCATTTTAATAAAGGATTGGGTTTCAAACACCGCGAAGTTCAGAGTTGATAGCCATGGCATATATTCAATCGCTTCTTTAGATCCATAGTACAAATACGTATCCATGATGACATGCAGGTTGTACGGGAGAGAAGACACCTCACATTTTTTTCTTTCATGGGTGCCTCTAATGTTTCGGGTCACCAAAGGCAGTTCCTTTGACTAGGAAAAGATGCTTTCTGATAGCTTGACCAGTCGGGTCACAGAGTATCGGGCGCAGAAAGAGAATGGGAAGGTGTCTTCATTCTTCATGTCTGCATACATTATGGATGCAATTTGTTCTATGACACCATTTCCATTAATGAGTTGGAGTTGGAATCCAGCCGAAGATGAACCCATACATGTATATCATGAAAAATTATGGGAAAACAAAGAGGAAAATTTCGCGTATGAAATTTTTACTGGGTGATGGTGCCCCTACATGTCGCCAATTTTGGTCACCCGCCACCCTGGATCTCGGACAGCATAGTAACAAATCTGAGCAGCATATCAGACTGGTATGTAGAAGCAGAATTTTCATACCTCAAAGTTTTTGGGGCTTCTCGTCCCCCGCATGTGCTCCCATTGTTCATTCCTGACAAGCTGGCTTGTCGCGAGGGTGCCTGACAAAAAGTAATTGGTGGTGTAAGCAAAGAAATTAAAGGGTACTCGAAGAAGGTATGGTCGTCTTTTCCTGTTCATTTGAATTCTTGTTCTTTATTAGATTTCAGGCATGCCAAAGACAAGGCCGTAGCCCTGGAAGACCTAAATTTGGTCTCCATCGAATACAAGAAGCATGATCCACAGAGGATCATGAGCAATCATTTAGCCAATTGTGGGCTCAAGAGATTTGAGCAATAGAATTCACCCTCGGATGAAATTTTCCGAGGAGCAAGGTCCTATGCGAAGATTCTAGCTCGGATACAATCCTTGGCACCCGAGGAAAGAGCCGATGTTCTGAAGTTCCAGGAACATCAACGTAGCTATCTTCCCGCAGTGTTGCGAGGTGAGGGTCCGAGTATGTTGGAGGAAAAATAGAAAGATGTCGAAGGCTCTAAAGATGTGACCCCCAATCAAGGAAAACATTAGGATGAGAAGGAGCAAACGAATAATCTGGAGGCAGAGATAAAGACTCTAGACCCACCAAAGAAGCAGAGTCCGGAGGCAGAGATAAAGACTCTAGACCCACCAAAGAAGCAGAGTCCAGTCGCTACTCCGGGAAAATTAGCGAAGCAGATCGGAGAAACTATCACATTAGTCACCCCCTTACAGTCAACGCAGGGAAATATTGATGCAGGATGGATAATCAATGAAGAGTTGAGGCCCATAAAAGTAGAAGAACTCCCTCCAAATGAGTTTTTCTTCGATAAGAAGAGAAAGGCAGTAGTAAAAAGGGAATTCTATCAGGAAGGAGAGTCAACTACCAAGAAATATAAAGTTATAATTGATGGAAAGGACAAGAATAATGAGCAATTCACCACTGAAATAGCAGGGACACTAGGAGCATATGCCTCGGCAAATCAATTTTCAGTCGGGCTCTTAAAAAACCAACTTAAAAGAAGAAATTGCCTCATTAGGAACCTTGACGCCAGATTGGCCACAACAACAGAGACTGCTAAAGACCAAGTGAGCGTAGGAATAGAGCAGGCCATGTTGGCCAATAAGAATGAGATAGAGATGCTCAAAACTAAGCTCAAGCAAGCACAGCTGGTGGTCCGAGATGGTTGGATGCAAGCAAGCCAGCAAAGGGATTTGATCGAATAGCTACAGGCTAGGGTGGAGATCGCCGAGAACAAAATGATAAACATCGAAATGTTCAAATCCCAAGCGATTGAGATTCGGAGCAGAGTCTCTGAGGCACAGCAAAATTTGCTCGCCAAGGTAGAAGCGATCTGGGACAACTATTTGCTAGTCAACCAGGTTTCATAGAACTTATCCGCCAGAGAAAGGGAAGTTGAAGTAGCTCGAGTCACCTTCCAAGAGGCTGTGATAGCCACGAACAATAGGGTTTCGGAAAGTACTCCCAGGTTCACCATTTCAGAGCAGACCAGAGGGAACATTCTATTAAAAGAATGGGAGCATAAAATCGCCGAAGGCAAGCAGCAAGCCAAAAAGATAACCAATTCCTTAGAAGAGGTCTTCAGTTCTATAGACGGCGATTTTCTAGGCATTGACAGCAGAGGTAATGCCGAGACATTGGTGCAGATGAATGTGGCAAAAATATCGCTTGATCTAAAAGAAAAAGAGGAAAGAGATTCGGCCGATATTTCCCAGATGACTATGGTGGATATAGTCCGAATAGACAAATGCATGATTAGACCCAGTGTGCAATTATGTGCCATCAACATTATAGATGGACAGATGGAAGACAGGCTGTAGCAGTTAGCCCGAGAATGTTACTTCTTTGAAGCTAGCTGTCAAGAAGAACCGTCGTGGATAATATCTCAGTTGGTTGAAGGATGTGTCGCCTGTACCGAGCTCACGCGAGGACAAACGTCTGGCACCAAGTGAAGACAGAGAAGAAGAAATGGAGCGATTTCTCTCCTCCCTATCATAACCGAAATTTTGTGACTATTGAGATTCTATCTTATTTGTAAAATTGTATAAATATACCACAGAAAGAAATAAACGGGCCTGGACCTTTTTATGTTGATTGTAACAGAGTTTTTTACATTTGAGAGTTAATACAAAGCAAATCTGAAGATTCTCAATTCCGTCATGACTGTGTTACAAGTTTGTTT
This sequence comes from Picea mariana, assembly GCA_032191745.1. Classification (NCBI taxonomy): domain Eukaryota; kingdom Viridiplantae; phylum Streptophyta; class Pinopsida; order Pinales; family Pinaceae; genus Picea; species Picea mariana. The sequence goes on from JASDQU010293625.1 coordinate 7,807, forward strand.
CCTTGTATCTCATATTTCGTTTCATTTCATATTCTTAACTGATGTGCTTCGTTATAATTTAGTATGACCACTACTATAGCGAATGAATTTTGGTTTTCTATAATTGTTTATTGTTTTTCCTCTGTAACATCTATCAGCGGGTGTAAGACCAGTCCACATTTTCAGAATTCTACACATATTCTCTGCTACATCGGTTATTTCCTTAGAATTTTTCTCTTTTGTTTATACGTGAGATTCTCCTCTGATAGGAGCCTTACACCATAGACAGCTAAATGTTTTTCTCCCACCTCATACCTTTTATTAAAATATAATACAGTTACGGGAAGGAGCCTTTGATTTGCATCCCTATTTTATTCCTGAAACCGTAAATTCTCTTTTATACGACCAAATTGAGACAACATTTAATCTCTCTCTGAAGTTTTTCCTACTTTTATTGTTCCTCCATGATTGTCCCTATACCAACACAGCCCAATATCGAACCCGGATTATCGAACCAAATGCACATTGCCTTAAACCTTTTCGCCACTATTCTTAAAACAACTACTAACCGGGTCGAACTTGAACGTTCATGGGCAACCATTGAACAAGATATAACTATCCAGGAATAGTTGGAAGCTAGACAATGCCAACGTAGAAATATTCCCTAGTTTCCTTTGCCAAAGGTTGACGTTTCTCCCTTCTCCACCTTTTACCCACTTTCGGATGCCTAGACACTGTACTTCTAAGCCTTAAGTACAGACTCTAGAACAACATCTTTTTGGCGCCGTTGCCGGGGAGTGAAGTTACGAAATATTTTTCCCTGGGAAAATGACATTTTTTTTTCGTTGAAAGTGTTACCCTTTGATAGTGAACAAAGAGTACACACCTTTTAAATCTTTCTAATCTTTCACTTGGTGACTCCATAAATAATAAACTGGCATTTGGTCGAAGGAATACCAAACAAAACCTGGATGGTAAGAATATTACGCCCGTTACCGATCCTGAAAAGATTCTAAAGGTGATAGGCTCTCTTAAGCCAACCACTACAGTTTACAAACTTAAAACCCCACCGCTGAAGACTAAGAGTTCTTCCAAACCCTCCACTTCACTCAGTCCTCTCTTTGATACTAAAGTTTCAATGCCAAACTGCTCTGAAGTTAGGAGTGAGTTTCATCCGACAGTCCCATTAGTACACAAAGGAAAGGGCCCTCTTGAAAGTTCGTCGGCTTTTGACATACCATCTCAGCTTCAGTTGAATTTCTTGACTTCACCAAATTCTGAAGAGTGTGTTACACACTCAGTTTCCACACCCGTCGGTTCTCCTGATTTCACCTCTTGCAAATCCGAGGAACTGAGTCCTCGCGTCCCTTATCTTCCCTCTTCGGATTTTCCTCTTCAAGAAGAAAACAAAGAGTCACTTTTAATTTTCCAAAACACCCTTTATAACTTTCCACAAATAACGATGGCAGTTGTCGAAGGAGGAGGTGGAGGGTTTGTAGGAGGAGGTGGAGGGTTTATCGGAGGAGGAGGGGGAGGAACCCCTCTAGGAGGAGCTAGAGGCCAAGGGCCTGCCCCCCCTCCCAGAGATTTTGTGAAAGTTGCAGCCAGATATGCTCCCTTAGTATTGCCCGTCCCTCTACACGACCTTCCCGAAAATTACATAAAAAAATTACCGAAGTTCATCGGGGAAGGGGATTTGACCACGGCTGAACATATTAATTTCTTCAATCAATTCGCCCATATCCTAGGTATCGAACATGAGTACGTATATTCGATACTTCTCGTCCAAACCTTCGAAGGCCAGGTCCAAACTTGGTTTCGAAGCCTACCTGCAGCATCTATCTTGTCTTACGATGCTTTGGAAGATGTTTTCCTCAGACAATGGGGTGAGAGAAAAGACCATCTATATTATTTAACCGAATTTGGGTCTTTAAGGAAAAAGAACTCAGAAACAGTCATGGAATTTATTCATAGATTCAAAAAACTGTATAATAAAATCCCAGTTGAGTTTAAACCGTCCCAACCTGCGGCCAAAGTAACTTTCGTCGGAGTTTTCGAACCGGATTTTGCACTCCTTTTGTGAGAAAGAAGGGGAGCCACCCTAAACCGAATGTAGGACGATGCAGTAGAAATAGAGTCTAATATGATGGCTTCGGGTAAGCTTAAATCTAAACTAGAAACTGGAAACTGAGAGACCAAATGCTTTAGAGAACAAGCAAGTCCTTCAAGGTCTAATAGATCCGCAGATGATAGGGTGGACGATATGGCCAGAGTGATTAAAGAACTGTCAAATAAAATATCTAGAATGGAGCTCGAACAAGACAAAGCTGACTCTTTCCCCAAAAAGGATTTCAAGAGGAACCCCAACCCCCCGAACCAACAAAGACAAATAAAAAATGAAGATAAAAAAATACAAGCTCCCTTAAAGAATGAAAATTTTATAGGAGCGAATGATTTTCAAGACTTCGGAGATTTGGATAATGATGTCACGAACTTCGGTGATGACTGCACTCAACCATATCTTACTCGAGAAGACTATGAAAAATCTATAAACATGCCACGACCATTGAATAAGGGTGAAGAAGATGATCACACTAATCTCTGTGAATCTCAACTAGAAACTGAGATGATAATGGTTGAGTTTCAACCAAAGTACAACTTAAGATCTAAGAGTAAGCCCATCTCAACTACTCAACCCAAGAAAATCCTCCAAAGAGGTCAAGCTTATGAGCCTCCTTCGGAAGAGACCTTATTACCCAACAACAAAACTAAAGTAGTAAGCACACAAGAGTTCGAAGT
>JASDQU010293626.1:1457-14277 GCA_032191745.1 Picea mariana
AATTATATTCTTATTGTCTATGGTCTATCATATCTTCACAAAGGATCAGATTTAGAAATTGTTCTTTCTGTATCATAAATGAAATTTTAGATGTCAGTTGAAGTGACTTTCTTTGGGCACTTTCATAATCTTGGTATTTCACAACTTTCTTCCATAGATTTCTCTTAACAAATAGGTTGTTGGAGCAGTTTTATATAAGAAGGCGCAATCAAAATTTCTCCTTAAATACTATCCAGTTATAGGTTAGTGATTTTCTTTTTGTTGTTTTGATTTATATATATATTTTTTGTGAATATAGATTAACATTTAAGCTTAGATACTTTGTTTATTTAAACTAAAACATTATCGTTTATATTCATTTCTTTTCTCTTTTATTTTCAAGGTTAAAATTAGATTAGTAGTATGTTCTAGATCTATTTTAATTTTTCCTAATATTTGGTTCTCTTGTACAACCTTAGTTTACAAGGTTTATCATAAATCTCGCATCCGTTTATTTGTACTTTTTGTATATAAAAGTGTGAATATTGAATGTATATAGTAGGTCTTCGTTTATGAATAATTATTTATTTTATTTTCATAGTTTAGATTGCATCCCTTTATTGGTTAACAGAGTCGTTCAACTCGTTAGTGTGAGTTACTTCAAATGGCTTAGGTTAACTTTGACAATCTCAGACCAGAATCTCCCTTCCAATTGATGAGCATTCACATATGCTCATCAGGAATACATAAATCATTTTTGAAATTGATGTTAAAGGGGGAGAGAAATGAGACAAGGGGAGAATTTTAGACATAGGAGACTTGCACAGACTAGTTTAATAATATGTGTTTCCATCAATGAAAAAGGGGGATTTTGTTGGAAATTTTGTTGTCATTCATGCCAAATGAAGAAAGTATTGGATTTCATCGATATCACAAGTCGAGGGAGTCTGTTCATTGTCAATGATGAAGGAAGGAATATTGTGATTCCAGGTCCAAGGATGCAACTTGAACCATACATGACTTTGAGGAAGACAGAGGAAGCTTCATGATGCAAATCAAACCAAACAGAGAAATTCAAGAAGGTTCATGTGCATCTATATATCTCTGTGCGTTAATCAAATTTCAATAAGATCTCTGTTAGGGTGCTCGATGACCAAGTTGCAAAGGATGAAAGGAATTTTCACTGATTAAATTCTGGCAAAGGCTCTATGAGAAGAGAAAGTGAGAGTCATTGATTTTTTATCATTCAAAAAGATCAATAATCCAAACGTGAAGGTAATGAATCAAAGGAAAAAGGAAATATCCCATATGAATAAAGGAAATAGACTTCAATGATTTTATAATGAAAGAGTCAAGGCTATTAGTTCGGATGCAAATGGAAGAGTCATAGGAACATGTGAAAGACATTAATTTTTGGGCCATGGGACATAGTGTATACCAAATACTGAAGTGCCACATAGAACCCTAAAATAATTCGATATTGATGCCACATCATTGTCACATGGCACCCTAAAAAATTCCACATATGCAGAAGGAGCCTATGTTAAAATCCATGACAAAAAGCACGTGAAGGTCAATCAATTGTAATGGAGACATGTAGCAAGATCTTATCTAGATTGACGACAGTGATTGTATCTGGATGAAAGTGTGGACTAATATTTTTAAAAGGTTGATCGTCAATGATAATACCTAATCTTGTTGAAATAAATCATTGATGACGACTCCAAGATGGGAGATGATGATTGTTGTGTTGGTTTTTTCACTTGGGTGAGAAAAAGAACAACACTTGCATGTCTAGATGAGCCTACTGGACAAGACATAATTTAGTGAGTGGGTTAAACAACCCAAACACATGTAATAAACAAAGAAACAAACTAAAACAACTAATAAATAAAAGTTAGAAAGCATGAGAAGCTTAGAACCATAAAAATCAACCAATGACCAACATAATGCTACCAATGGATCAATAGATTAGTAGGAAAAACATCGTAGAGAAAAATGAGGACTTATGAATTCCCTAATAGAGAGCTCTTCTTACAATGAAATAAAAATGGAAAATGGTGAAGAAAATCAATGCCTATTCCCTCAATGGGTCAGTGGAATGGCCTGTTGCAATGATTCTTGAAGGCTCCAAAGAGAAAAGAGGATTGTTAAGGGAGAATTGAGGCAACATAACAATACTATGAAGATCTTGGTTTCTTAGTGCACCCATGGCTCTTATTTATATCATTTCTTCAAGGAAAAATGTAATTGTTTATTGGTGTGAACAAGAGGCCTTCTAGGGAACCCTCTAGTCCTTGACCAACCCCCCATTTGAATTTCGCTCATATATGAAGGTCAAATCAGGTTGGGAGCTGGTCCATAAGTGGTTGGGGGGCCGACAAGATCCATAAATGCGTCATTCATAGAAGTGCACGGCTTTTCTCGTACACAATCGTGCACTTGGCACATTGTGCACTATGAGGGCTTTGTTGTCCCACACACTATTCGCACGCTTCCTTTGGTGAATTTGTGCATGTCAATGTTTTTCCCAATTGTACAGTTTTTTCCTTTTGAAATGCATTACAGTGTTGTAGGTGAACTAATTGTTGTTGGCATTGTCGTGTTTTTGTAACCATTTTCGTGCAATGTTGTAGATGATATTTCAATGATAAAAATGATATTGGCGGCGAGGATCTAATTAAAGTAAACTAGATCAATGTATCTAGAAGATGGCATGTGGAAACATTATATTGGAACGTAAGTTTCGAAGTGGGGCCCAGTATTGTCGGTTTGAGACAATCGATTCTTGTGCACAATTTATCAACAAAAAAATTGTTTCCAGTGATAGAGTAATCGAAAATAGAAATTGACCTTGGTAAATTCAGATAAACGACTCCTAGAAGGACATGTAAGAAATAAGTATAATGTCATGTGTCCAATGCTAAGTCATCACAATGAAAGAGGAGAGCAAGAGGAAGGGATGATTTCACAGTCTTGGAGATTCCATGTCATCCAATACACAAGGAATGAGTCCATGAGGAGGACATGGAATAATGAACTAATCAATCCATGAGAGTAGCCATGTGTAACACATTGAAAAAAACCATGTTTCAAAATGCCAATTCAGCATGGTGTAAAATCAAGAGTTGAAAGTTTTGATGACACTAGTATGAGGTCATCTACGAATTAAATGTCACATTGTCAGTTACGAATTAAATGACACATGTAGTAGAATGATTTATCCATGTTTCATCAAGTAAAGAATCGTAGATCCCTTGGAAGGTTTGGTTGCAGAAGACCTTGAACGTTAGTCACAGTCTATTAAATAGATATATGTCATTCATCAAAGAAACACTGGTTGGAATAAATTGGGTTTCTTGATGTGGAGGTACTCTAACAAAGTATCTCCAAGGAGTGATATAGACCATATATCAGAGTGGCTGCAAGAGACATTAAGACCATCCATTGGAGTGAAAGGTTGCACAGGGACTCCCAAACTTTGAATTAACAAGAACTATTGATCTATCAGAGCTACAACAAGTAAATATGGATCATCCATTAAAGTGGGAGTAATGAAAAAATATAACCATTCATCATAGGATATCTCAAGAGACCTATCTCATTTATCAAAGAATCATTAGTCAAAGTATATTGTGCTATATATCATGGAGGTAATTTGACAAAGGATCTCCAAGGATCAATCCGGACCGTTGGTCAGTGCGCCAACAAGATGTGATGAAAACCGTATATATACATGGGTCCCACATAATAAACTTATGAAAGGTATACAAAGAAGGTTGGTCACATCAATGGCAAGTGTAAAACTATGAATTTACCACGTGGATGAAAAGGTGAAGGCCTGGGGGTTCGATATCCCAGTGAACCTGTGAGCATGGGAATTAATCAATGGTTGAGATTAAATGTGACCCAAGGACCATATATGTCGATTGTGATTTATCTAGGAGTGATCATATGGTTACTGTGCATTGTAGTTATTTTATGTTGAGATAATGAGATAAATGGATGATATCAATCAAGGATCCAAGTCAAATGATTGTTGAGCATCCAGGGGGCATTGTGTAAGACTGTATTGATTCAATGGGAAGTGAGAAGATCGATGGCCTAGATTTTCATTGGAGGAATATCCAACGACTGATGTGTGATTGAGAAGTATAAGCAATCCCATGCACTACATAGAGAAGGAATTTTGAAGGATTTCCAAACTGGTTTTTGATGAATATCTAGAGTTGACCTCACAAGCACAGTTTGTATTATGAAGACATATTATGTAAGAATTGGGGTCTATAAATTGCAAATCAATAATCATTTTGAAGGTGTGTGCATGATGAAAGTGGTGTGAAGAAGTGAGGTTCTAAGGTTCACACTAAATCATGTATGAGATCAAGATGATCTGAGGTTTGATGACACAGAGGATGAAGCATTATGTAGAGGTTTTCTAAGGAAAACTATGAATTACAAATTTTTAAGGGTGGTAGGGTGGAGCAACGAAGGAGATTGATGTCTCCTAAAGGTTGGTGCATCTGAAAAATAATTCTATGGGTTGGTTCCCATTGGMTGAGTTRGTACTCAACAAAGGTATTGGTGTCCTCTACAGGTTGGTTCCTATAAATATTATTGTAGATTGGTTTATGTTGTAAGTTGGTGCTTACAAATTTTATAAAGAAAGTTTTATGGTTTTCTCCCATTTGGGTTTCCACGCTAAATCTCTGTGTATTGTGAATTACATGATTATCTATTGGCAAATAATATATTTTGATTAAAAATAAATTGTGGAAAAATAAATAAATCATTACTGTGTAATACTAATTCACCTCCCTCTCAGTATTCCAATAATTAAGAACATTATATTTACATCAAAAGACTTGATGATACCAACAACCTTATGTAGTGCACCCAAATATTCTATGATTGTTCAAGAGGTTTTGGAATGCTATAATGTTGTTGGAGAAAACCAAGAGGATGAAGACTCGAGGAATTTGCAAATACCATAAATTGAAGGAGAGCAAGCAATATAGGGTCCAAAAATTGAGTCTATCGAGTATGAAAATCCATTGAGAATGTGCACAGTGAATATTTGTATGAAGGACAACCCCAAGTTTGTAAACATTAGATATTACTGGAATGAAGAAATTGTCAAGAATATTGTTGATTTACTGTGTAAATACCAGGACCTCTCTCCAACTACATTCTCATAAATGAAAGGGTTTTTTGGGGAGATAGGGGAGATGAATATTCATTTGAATTTGGATGCCAAGACAGTGAAGCAGAGACTATATCAATTGAACCCAGTAAATAATCAGAAAGTGAAAGACGAAATAGTTAGGATGCTAGAAGTTGGTACTATTGAACCTATCATAGAGTTAGAATGGATCAGTGAGATGGTGATTGTTGGCACAGGCCTATTTTGGGTGCAGGCCTATTTTTGGAGAGAAAGAGCTATTTTTGTAGAACATTCCATAGTTGACGAGAAAGAAAACATGCAGAAAAATAAAGAAAAGTAGCATGTAGGAGGAAAATAAACATGTCACACATGAAAACATACCTAAACATGTTAGGGTTAGGGGTTTTGACAACATTGTAATTGTTATAAGCTAGTAGAGTAGTATAAATAAATACCTAGGAGCTGAGTCAGATCTATGTCGATTTCAATTGATTATTATGAGTTCGTAAGTTGTTGAATATTGTGAAGTCAGTTGTTATTGTTGTTGAGTCGAATAAGATAGTTTTTTAGGGTTAGGTCATAGGCTGAGGAGCCTAGTGTGATCTAGTCAGCCTCCCAGAGGGTACTTAACCTCATTTTTATTTTAATCTCAAAGATGTAATGTGCGCAATGCATATTTTGCAATGGAATGAATGAAAGAGAAGAAGAGCTAGATATTTGTGGACATAGCCCCATGGGGAGGTGAACCATGGTAAAATATTGTTTTCTATGTGTTATGAATTCTTTCTTTTACTTTTATTTTAATCACTAGTTAAAGAATGAATGGTTAAATCTAATTATAACAACATGCATGCATAGTCTAATGAGGATTGAATCCTAGAAGTAGAGGAATGAATATTGATGTTGATGCATAAGGAAAATATTCAAAACACAACCCACACTCCATCCTAGACTACAAACACTTGAGTATCGCAATCCCCCATAAATTTATCTCTAGTGAGATTGCACTATGCACTATGTGCGTAGCGTTGCCTTCTATTTTACCAGGAGGGCCGATAGTTTTGAGGGTTTTGTTGGAAACCTATTGAGATCAGAACCTGGGTCAGCCCAAGTAACCAACAAATGGTTTCGTTGTCCACTGGAACTACATAGGATTGAGTGGACGGGAACTGTGGAAGAAAATAATGAAGGATGAAAGCATAGCAGGGAATGTTCAGGCCATGGAATCCAATGAAGAAAGAGATTTAAATATGGTTGAGGACAAAGGAACTGGAGTTTGCATAGAAGGACAACAAAAACCCTAAGTTTACATGGTGCAAATTTCTCGGTAAAAATATGTTTAGCGACTTGCATGAGGTATTTTTCTGTGATTTTGTACATCTGTTGCATGAGTGGTTATTGAGGTTGAAGTAAAACTATCCTATGAATCATATCATAAATATAGAGAGGAACCTTGTGGATATTGTGTTGTTGCAGCGAGTTACTAATAAATTTACATGCAAAGTAGATTTCTGGTTAGAGAGTATTATTGTAGGGTTTATCACTAAATTTGTAGTAGATACCATGAAGTCATATACTGCTGCAAAGAATAATTTTATAAAGGGACCCAGAGGTAGGTACATCAGATCACTTTATACTTATATCAATATTTTATTGTATGAAAAAGGTGTGATGACCATGGAATTAGACAACTAAACTTGCCTACATGCATGGGAGAAGGGGGGAAGCATTGACAAGAGTTTGAGATATGGACAGGGAGATGGATAAATGGAAGTAGAAGGAGGCCATGGACCCAATCATGATGGAAGAGGAACATATAAAGAAGATAATGGAAAAATATTGAAATACATGCAACATAAGACCCTACCAATATAAGATGAATAACAAAAAGAGGGTCATAGTTGATAGAAAGGGATTGGTGAGAGATGAAGAAGAGGTAGAGGATCTTCAAGATGTGGAGAAGATTGAGGAAATACTTCATGAAACATATGAAAGGAAAATAATAGGTCCATGTTTAGACACATAAGGAAGAACTCCAATCCAGATCATAGTTAGTGTGGAACCTACAACCCCATGTGTGACTAATACACCTGAAAGAACACCAATGTTTAAACAACTGAATTTTAGTAGAAGAGGAGCAATACGACAGGGGTCCAATCAAGGACAACCAACTATGGGAGCAAGTTTAGGAAGTAACATTCACCTATCTACACCGCACAAAGGTAGTAGTTCGACACAGTTCAAAATGGCAGGACCAGATTCCACCATAAGATTACCAGGGTTTCGAGGTGAGGCATCGAAGGACCCGGAAAATAATTTATTTATCTATGAAATGATCTAGGAAATAAATAAGATCACATATGAGGATAAAAAAACTAGTTTAGTTAGATATCACACTTAGATCCCGCATGCTGGACTGTTGAAATTACTAAGACAACTGAGAGTGGGGGGGGTGAATCAGTTGTTACTGTACTTAAACAATATTATGTATATTAAAACATTTTTCCAATCTTCTCCAAGTGGCAATCAAGATTATACAAGATATGAACAACATAAATAATAAACATCAATCAAACATATGATATACACAGAGACATATTTTCACGAGGAAACCCATAAAGGGAGAAATCCTCTTCTTCTTCAAATGATAGGCAGTCTTTTATGTTCTGTACATCATCTCTCTTTGAGCACCAACTCAAAATGAGGCTACCACCTCTGTTTTACAAGTTGCAAATTTTTGAGAGCACCAACTCTTTGGTTTCTATAGAACCCACTAGAAGGAATAGCCAACACCCTGAGTGTTCCAGCACCAACTTGATGGAAGAACCTAATTCCACTTATACAAGCACCAACTTGCATACAAAAAACTCTGTGTTTTCCCAAGCACCACCCTGCCACCTTGTTTTCTAGCCACAACTAGATGAACGCTACAACTTCCTGTATTAAAGAACCAACTTGAATAATAGAGGACTACAGTCCTCCCTAGCACCTCCCTACCTCCCTGGTTATAAATAAATGATTGATTAACCAACAATACATATATATCAATTCTTACCACTTCTTCTCTGTTCTGTAATTCTTCTCTGTTCCACTATTCTTCTGTTTTGTTCATACTTGGCTTGACTCACTATCTCTTTCTATTTGTTCTTTCTTTGTTCCTCTCATGCTTTTTGGTATGTGTACATTCTTCTCTCTTCACCTTTTCTGTTCTGTTTGGATTCTGTTTCTCATCTCTGAGTTTGATCTCACACTGTGCATACTGTGATTTTCCTTTCTTCCAGTTTAACTCATTTTTTAGTGAGAACAACCAACCTCACACAGTCACTGCATATCTCTTTTATGCTCTCCCACCCATTTAGTTACACCTTGAATATCCAAGGAAAACGCCTTAGCAACTGAATCACCAAACGTCCAAGAACTATGATTTAGTTCTGCTAACTTAATCGTAATTGAACAATTAACCATGAGGTGAAACAATAGCCCTTCGATGAAATTCCCAATTAACCAACACCATTGGATTACACCTGCAAGGACTCATTTTTATCCTATATGCCCACTGGCTATGACCGAACGCTAAACAAAAAGTGATTTCGCAATTTCGCATTTCGAAAATCGTGTGATGAGACATATCAACTCTCCCATGTCGCGATCTCCAAAATGGATCTTAGCTGGGCTAGATACTTCCTCTCATATGAACACCAATTGTGACTAAGCGCTTATCCAGAAGGCACTTTGTGACTCGCGACTTTGGGGATCTTGGTATGAGGTGTCTCGAATCTCCCAAGTCGCGATATCAGAAATAGTCCATATCAGATCAACAATTTAGATCTCTCCCTTTGATGGACGATTGTGATCATGTCACGATTTCACATTTTGCGACTTCGTGTCTCATCTCCCTGGAAAATCAATGGTATAGATCTCCCCCCGATCTGACGGCTCAGATCATGTCACGATTTCGTGTTTCGCAACTTTGGAGGTTAGAGCACCTCCTTCCTTTGACCCTTTAGTCAGCAAAATTCCATTTGCTCGTCACGTGTCCTCTAGCTCCAACGGCCAGGATTGTTTCATGACTTCACATATTGCGAGTTTCCACACCACTCTCCTTTGACTCCTTCAATGTGCAAGTCAACGAAATTCCAATCGCTCACCACATGTCCTCTGGCTCCAATGGCCAGGATTGTTTCACGACCTCTCATATCACGAAGTTAGAGGATAGTACTCAGCCTTATCCTCTTTGGAGTTATACAAGATCCGATGGTTGTTGGTCCTCGATGCTCAGATCAAATGTATGAGATTTTTTCTCCTATTTTACATGCTCCTCATGTCTGAATTCAGATTTGATGTCCATAGGGAATTCAGGATGGGTGATCCAATGATCATTGTTTCTCCTCCTCCTGAGCTTACACTTCTGTTTTTTCCATGCCATCATGGCTGTGCTGTTGATCTTGCTATTATTGGAAAACAAGTATACTCTCATCATGTTGATATTGCCATCAATGAAAAACAAGCATACTCTGCCTTTTGTCTATAAATATGCCAACAATATCCCCCTTTGGCATTGATGGAAACCTTGAAGAACCTGAAGAACTGCACTATTCTGCCTGGACATCCAACCATACCACTATAGCATTCTTACCATTACCACACTTTTTCTCCCCCTTTTAAATCAATGTCAAAGAATAAACACACTCCCCCTGAGATGTTGCAGTACATCTCGAAGGGATTAGATATGTGACAAGCACATACTCCCCCTGACAAGGTGAATAGATTAGACGAAACAATATATAACCTCCAACTTCTGACAAAGATATCCAAAATATGTTGCTACTAACGGTTTAGTAAATATGTCAACTATTTGTTCTATGGAAGGAATATAATTCAACTAAAAAATTCTATTTGTAACTTGTTCTCTGTGAAAATGGTATTTTATTGGTATATGCTTAGTCTTTGAATGAAGTACAAGATTCTTGGAGACACTAATGGCACTGGTGTTATCACAGTGAAGTGGGATGGGATAAGTATAAGTTACCTTCAAATCTGCAAGAGGTTGTATCATCCATAAAATATGAGTGCAACAAGTAGCAGTAGCAATGTACTCTGCCTCTGTAGTTGATAAGTAAATAGATCCCTGCTTCTTACTAATCCATGCTACTAACGAGTCACCCAGGAAGAACGCACCTCCATTGGTGCTCTTTCTCTCATCCACACAATTTTCCCAATCAACATATGAATAAGAAGTTAACTGAAAATTCTAATTTCTAGGATACCACAAACCATAAGTCATTGTGCCCTTCAAGTATTTGAATATCCTTGTTACAAATAATAAATGACTTTGTTTAGGAGCAGACTGATAACGACCTACCATTCCAACAACTTGCATTATATCAGGACGAGATGTTGTGATGTATAAAAGACTGCCTATCATTGATCGATATGTCCTTTGATCAACATCAGGTGAAATATCATCTTTACTGAGCTTGCAACCGACCACCATAGGTGTACTAACAGGGGAAGAATCTTCCATCTGAAACTTTTTCAACATCTCCTTCAAATATTTTTCTTGAGTGATAAAAATTCTTGTAGAACTCTGATTTACTTGTAAACCAAGAAAATATGATAGTTCTCCTATCATGGACATCTCAAACTCTGTTTGCATGGAATTAGAAAACCACTGGACAGAGGAATCATTAGTACAACAAAAAATAATGTCATCTACATAAACCAAAACAACTATTAAATCATCACCTTTAGACTTAATGTAGAGATTGTTGTCAACAATACCTTTCTTGAACCCTTTGTCTTGTAAAAAATTGTCCAGTCTATAATACCAATCTTGTGGTTCTTTTTTCAGTCCATATAAAGCCTTCTTCAGCTTCCAGTCATAGTCAGGATTATCTGTCAATGAGAATCCTTCACGTTGCTCCATATATACTTATTCCTTTATATATCCATTAATAAATGTTGACTTAACATCCATCTAATACACTTTAAAGTTATTATGACATGAATATGCAAGAAACATTCTGGTGGCTTCCAATCTTTCCACTGCTGCAAAGGTTTCATCAAAATCCTATCCTTCAACTTGTGCATACCCTTTACAGACTAATCTGGCTCTATTTCTAACAACTTGTCCTTTTTCATTCATTTTATTCTTGAACACCCATTTGGAGCCCATTACATTCTTATCTTCAGGTCTAGGAACAAGCTCCCAAGTATTGCTCTTCTCAATCTGATCAAGATCTTCATTCATAGGTCTAATCCAATCATCATGCTTGTTGTCTTCATAAATGTTTTTAGGTTCAATCATAGATAGAAAAGAAACCTGAGATTGTTCTGATTCTTTAATCAATTTCCTTCTTGTCTGAACTCCTTTATTTATATCTCCAATTATCTGATTTTCAGGATGATTCTTTCTAACAATTCTGAGAGGTGGTTTTGTTTCTTTCTGCTGATTTGTGCGAGCCGGAGTATTCGTATCTTCATCTGATTTAGATTCTTCTCTTTTTGATCCTTGGACTTGTTCATATTCATCTTCAACTATATCTTTTGTTCTTGGTTCAACACTGCGTACATTTCGTACCCGGATTTCTTCATCAACCTTTATGTCAATACAATCAACCAATTTATGAAGCCTCTTATTGTAGCATCGATATCCTTTACTGTTTGTAGCATAACCTATGAAGATACCTTCATCAAACCTGTCATCATATTTCCCAATATTTTCATCATTATTCTTGATATAACATTTACTCCCAAAGACTTTAAAATGCTTGATTGAAGCAGGTCTTCCAAACCATATTTCATAAGGAGTCTTGTCACTATGTGTCCTGAGATGATATTTGTTAAGAATATGAACAAATGTATGGATTGCTTCCACCAAATATCTCTGAGCAATATTCATTTCATTCATCATTGATCTTTCCATCTGCTGAACTGATCTATTCTGCTTCTCAACTACTCCATTTTGTTGTGGAGTCCTTGGAACAATGTACTGTCTTTTGATCCCATGTTTATCACATAACTCTTTGAAGTTTCATGAACTAAACTCCCCTCCTCTATCAGACCTTATTGCCTTCAATATTTTTCCTGTTTGATTCTCAGTCAGAGCCTTAAACCCTTTGAATTTTTTCAAATGCTTCATATTTTTCCTTCAAAAAAGAAACCCATGTTAGTCTAGAATAATCATCAATAATCAACATAAAATGGTTTTCTTTTCCTTGAAGGTCCACATAAATCCATGTGTACTAACTGAAGAGGTTTTTTAGTTGAAGGAAAGTTTTTAGATTTGAACTGTGTTTGAGTAAGCTTTCCTATTTGGAAAGGTTTACAAACAAAATCATATGGCTTTGATATATTTGGAAGATATCTTACTGCCCCAATGGTTTTAAGTTTCATTATATGATCAAAGTTTAGGTTTCCAAGTCTCCTATGCCATAGCCAACTTTCATAATACTTGCTTAAGTGACATTCTTCTTTTTCTTCTTTTAAAACATAAACAATGTTTTATGTTCTTCTGCCTTTCACAATCAGCTATCCTGAATTCACAGATTTTATTCTACAATATTTAGAAGTAAAAACAACTTCACATCCTTGGTCACAGACTTGACTGACACTAAGAAGATTATGTTTCAGACCATCTTCAAACAACACATTTTGAGCTTTCACTTTTCCATTACT
>JASDQU010293628.1:0-14277 GCA_032191745.1 Picea mariana
AGTTAATGTCTTTATTAATTGTGAGAGTTGTCCATTCCATATATAGCCCTTAAGTATTGCCATGTTAAATTTTAGCATTTTAAGATTGACATTAAAGTTATGAATATGTTAAATTTTAGTATCTTAAGATTGCCATTAAAGTTATGAATATGTTAAATTTTAGTATTTTAAGATTTCCATTAAAGTTATGAATATGTCAATTTTAGTATTTTATGTATTGCCCTTTCTAATTAGGATGTCGTTTTCAAGCATGATGTATATTGCTAGTGTTGTGTAAATGAAATTTTAATGATGACGTTTAAAGAGCAAAGGTAATAATGTTAACGGCAATGATAATACCGGTTAGTTAATGATGTTAATTTCATTTGTCTTAATGTGACTTATGTTGTTGGATTTACTTGTGAATTATGTAAATCAATTTCTACATGTGATTCTCATATCACTAATAATTGTGGTAATATTGCATAGGCCTTTTATAATTACTTCATGGTACTAGTTGAAATGGCGAATATGGTTATGTTAAACTTGTATCCTTATTATGGTCACACACCATCCATAAGGGGTGCATTGTTCTTCTTATGTATGTTGTATTTGATCGTGGTCAGTTGGTCGCTTGGTCAGTTGTGTCGGGTGGGATGTAGATACCTCCATGTTCCTCAGAATAGTCGCCAGCCCTGAGACCTTAAATGGTNAAAAAAAAAAAAAAAAATTGCACCTGTTACTAGAATAGTTGTCGTGATGACTCGGTTCATAGAATTGGCACCTTCTTTGGTTTTCAATCCTATATGTTGAACCGTTTTAGAACATTTTCAATATACTTCATCTGATTCAACTAGAGCTTTCTAGAGGATCAATATCTCTTAATCTCCATTCCCAAAATAAAGTTAGTTGAACCAAGATCCTTTATGTTGAACTTGGAGGATAGATTCTTCTCCACCTCCTTTATTTCATCCATGTTGTTTCGAATCAACAAAATTTCATCGACATACAAAGATACATATATGAAACACCCACCTTCTTCCTTGGAATATATGTAGTGATCATCTTTGATTCTCACAAATCCCAAACTAAGGATGTATCTATCAAACTTATGGTACCACATCCTTAGAGATTTCTTTAGAACATAAAGGGATATTTTCATTTTGCACACCAACACTTGCTTGCCCTTTACTACAAATCCTTCAGGTTGTTTCATGTAGATTTCTTCTTCCAAGTCCCCATGTAGGAATGTTGTCTTCACATCCATATTTTCTATTTCCAGATCAAATGCTACAACCAAAGATATTAGTACTCTAATGGAAGTTATTTTTGCAACAGGGGAAAAAATCTCACCGAAGTCGACTCCTTCAACTTGGGAATAACCTTTCACTACCAGTCAATTTTTGAACTTCTTGACTTGTCCTGAGACATTCATATGCTTATTGAATACTCATTTGTTACCGACGATATTTATTCCACTAGGTAACTTTACTAAATCCCATGTCTCATTATTGTGCAAGGATTCCATCTCTTCTACCATGGTGTCCTTCCATAGTTTACCCTCTACCGAGTTGACTTCCTCACCGTCCAACTTGGGATCATCGTCAATAAAATTTATCATGAATGTGGAATGGAATTTGAGCAGACTATACCTTTCGACTGTTTTTATTATTCTTTATGAACTCTTTACCACTAGAGTCTATTGTTCCACCTCCTCCTTAGATTCATTCGACTCATCTAAATCATCTTATTCGTTCCTCAGTTCAAACCACATTGTCTTAGGATCATTCTCAATCTGAAAAAATTATTCAGGATCAAAATTACCTCTAACTTTTTTGGAGACCAAATCTTGACTGTACATTGTTCTCCTTGATGCAAGATCCCAGAGCTTATATCCTTTCATTCCCTATTTATGTCCAATGAAAATACATTTGACTTCCTTCTTGTCTAGCTTGTTCCTCTTTTCCTTGGTAACATGTACAAATGCATCATAGCCAAACACTTTGAGATGTGCCACCAAATTATTCTTACCTTAACATACCCCATGTGGAATCATGTCGACTAGCAACAACAAAGGAGACATATTCACCAAATATCTTGTAGTGTCAACTGCCTCCACCCAAAATTTTTGTGCGAGCCCAGCACCACTGAGCATTCTCCTTGCCTTATCCATCAACATTTTTTTCATTCTCTCTGCAACTCCATTTTTCTATGGGGTATATGGTGTAGTATTTTGGAATTCTATGCCACACTTCTTACATAACTGATCGAATTATTTTCCGTAGAATTCACCACCATTTTCAATTTTCAACACTTTAATCCTTTTCTCTATCTTGTTTTCCACAAGATATTTAAACTCCTTAAATCTCTCATAAACCTATAATTTCTTCCTAAGGAAATATATCCATGTCTTCTGGGAAAATCATCTATGAAGGATACACAATACACGGATCCACTAAGTGAAGGCACTGTAAACGGGTTAAACACATCACTATGAACCAGTTCTAGAATCCCATTTTCCCTTGTTGCTCCATATGATAACCTCACTCGACTTTGTTTTCTATATATGAAATGTTTACAAAAGTCAAATTCTAAACCACATTCAAGAAAACCTTCGACCATACCTTTGTTGTTCATAGATCGAAGTCCTTTTTCTTCAATGTGTCCCATCCTCTCATGCCATAGCTTGGTTAGGTCGATTTTTTCATGTATTTTTGATTTGTCTTGTACCGACTTAGCTCGAGTCAATTCGATTTTAGTTGACATCGAGTCGATTCGAGTCGCAGTTGAGTTTATTTCAAGAGAAATGATGTTGTTTCATCCATTCGAGATGAAATTCCCTAACAACTTGTATAGGGTACCAATCCAAACTCCTTTCATTAATACCGTCACACCTCTAACCATCTTGCATGAATCCTTATGAAAATGAATATGCACACTTGCATCACTCATATTGCTTACATTTATCAGGTTTCTTTCCAAACCCATAATGTGTAGCACACCTAGAAGGGTTCTTTTCCTCCCATCCTATAGTATCAGTCAAACTCTTCCTCATCTGACAATTTTGGTTTTCGAGTTGTCCCCCAATAACACATCACCCCCATCATATAATTCATATTCAAAGAACCATTATTTATGTGGTGTCATATGATAATATTCTCTCGATTCAATCAACCAAACATCTTGATATGACTTTGTACTGGTTGACTCCAGGTACACATCACCTCCCTTATTCGGGGTTGTCTTTCTCTCATTCGATTTCTTCTCATTGGATCCAACACTGACTTTTTCTACCTTAGACTTACAGTCCTTTTTATAATTCCCATGTTAACCACATTTCCAACATCTTCGCGTCAACTGAACCAAGGATTTAGATATACCCTTCGAATTGAAATTTCTACCATAGAATCTTCCTTTATCTCTGTCTACCAGTCGACCTCTCACTACTAAAAAATTTTTGGTCAATACTTCCATGTTATTCCTTCTCATTTCTTTTGACAATGGAGAAGAAACCACATTCTCTAGCGCTAGTGTGGTTGTATTACTCCCAATAGACATGACTAAGCTATCCCAAGAGTCTAGAAAAGAACATAATAGGTTGATTCACTCTTCCTCCTCAATGATTTTAATATACACAAATGATAAATATCTTAACATGGTGTTAAACAAATTTAAATGCTCAATCACCGAAATACCATCATTCATTCTCATAAGAAAACATTTCTTTATGAGAAATAACTTATTTACCAGATATTTCGACTAGTATAAGATTCCCATCTTGTCTCGGAGTTTATTGTCTGAATCTTCACCCAAGACATTCAACTGTACCGAATATGAAAAACAAATATGAATCATACTACTTTCTCTTATTTCAAGTTTCTCCCATTCTTTTGTTGACATGATTGTCGTCTTGGTACCTGGACAGATTGATGCCCATTGTTCTCGATCTCAAGAAGATGTTCCATTTTAAGCTTCCAAAGATCAATTTTTTTTCCATTGAATTTTTCTATCTCTATTCTGGAACTGCTCACCATTCTTTACCATGATATTTAACACAATTTATGACTTACAACTCTTATTGTACCTAGGATTTAGTTCTCAGATTCAAGATTGGTAAATCAAGATCTAATAAACTCACCAAATCATAACACAACTCTGATATCACTTGTCAGAGGTAAACTTCACTCGGATACCACTTGTCAAATATTTGATACCAATTTTAAAGAAGTGAGAGACACTTCCACACTAAACCTAGTACAAGAGAAGAATAATTTAATGAAGAATATAAATGACAAAGCAATCACACATTACACAGAGATTTTACCTCAGAAACCCTAAACTGGGAAAACCAACATTCCTTGAGTGTTCTTCTCTCTTGTTGTTTTATTCAATATGAATAAAAGGTTACATGTCGAACCTTGGTCCACTCCTAAGATGCAACCGACATTGCACCCTCTTTCTTGTGCAAGAACAATCCTATAGACAATATGGCTTATATCTACATGACCAAAAACCTACAATTTACTCATGCATTAGCATATTTTTCATTATCCTTTACAACCTTAAAACATGCCTCTTTATAGAATTTACAACAGGAAAACCCCTAAATATTGGCACCCAAAAATAGTTACAAATCCATGTATATCATTGGCTACAAATCCCACAAATTCTGGGATTCTATTACAGTCAACTCCAAGTCGGATTACCAGTCGACTACTAGTCAGACTTCATTCGGTCTCTAGTCAATCATCTCACACCTGCACTTTGACCTCTTGTTGGTTGACTTGTCATCGATATATTCGACATCGACTTTACCCAGTCGACTACCTTGAACTTCTATTTACTATCGATCCACCTCAACCTTCGATCGTCAGTCGATCTACCTCGACTAGAATTTCACTGCAAATAATATAACAACTCAGGACTAATAAAAGGCCCACATGTTCCCTCCTTGAGGTCAAATAAAATCCATGCAACTCTTGTCGGTAATTGAATAACTTCATTGGAATATTAATGGGTGCACCATTGAACTTAACGAGGTTGGAAATAAGTTTTGTGGGAAGAAGAGATGGTGACTAGAAGAAGAGACACAGGAAAATATAAAAGGAGAATAAGGAGAAAGGAAGGGAAGAGAAAATAGGGAGAGGAGACTCTCATTGAAGAGTGTTTCGTGCAAAGAAAGTAGGAGAGTGGAGAGGAAGAAGAAAAAGACAATTCCAACATTTTTTAGGTAGCATTGTCATAGAGGTGAATTGTTGGGTAGAATAATGTAAGGTTTTTCCAATAGAGAAGAATTGAAGGAGAAGGAACGTAGAAGAGAATGAAGAGAGGAAGAACAAAATTCTAGTTTGAGTTATTGGGTTGATCCAAAATGGATCCTAAAATGCTAAAAATTCAAATTTCTCAGAATATGATGAAACTAGCGCCATTGCATAGGGATTGGCATGATAATTCCAACAATATATTGTTTTCCAAAAATGGACACTGTATGCAAAAGTTATCGCGTTTTGAACTTTTCCCCAAACATGTAAAGAGTCAAAGGTTAAAGTCAATTGGTCAAATGATGTACAACTGACATGGCAGATGACATCAGCAGTATATCATGCTGACATTAGCATGACACATGGAAGCACTAGGACATGCCATGTGTTAGCCATTTTTGGCATTTTTTGGGTGATTTGGACCAGTAAAAAGTGAAACGTGGCACTGTACAAAAGTGACACGTGGAACTGTATGGAAGTGACATGTGGCATTGTATGGAGGTGACATGTGGTGGTACATATGTGACATGGGCCAGTGAAAGTAAGAAACATGGCAGTATGGTAGGCTAATGTGGCAGTATGGAAGGATGATGTGGTAGTACGGATGATGACATGGCAGTTGACTGGGTAGGCTAACATGGCAATATAGAAGGTTGACGTGGAAATATACAGACGATGATGTGGCAATGTACAGATGATCACGTGGCATCTGACTGGGAAGGATGATGTGGCATGATGATGTGTCTTAGGCCAATGATGATGTGACACATGGCCCAATGAGAAGGTGCCACATGGAACCTTCTGGAAGGTCAAAGTGGCTTGGTGGTTTCAGCCAAATTTGGCAGTTACTACCAAATCTAGTGAAATCCTGCTAAGTTTGGCTAACTGTCGCTAAATTTGGAGAAGTATGGCTTATTTAGCCGAGCACATAAATTGAGATACGAGAGTTTTTTGGCATGCTATTCAAGATTGTATGGACTATATGGGTCTGACAGGGCACATCATTGGTATTTTTGGCAAGGGAAGGTCACGACGGCCTGTTCAGAAGTAGGTCAAATTTATACTCAAAATTTGTATAATTTTGAGGGGAGTCTGAATCTAGCTTCTTTTTTTGCATCAGAGTAGCCGAAAAGAAACGTTCCTGCAGAGCCCAAGATGTCGAGCCAAGCATAGCCGAGTTCATACTCAAAAGTCTCAGAAATACCTGTTGCAGCCATTGGTGATGTCTGTTTCTATCCAGAAGTTGCACATATGAAAGGTTGTTTCAAGAGCTATTATGTAATCCTTTCTTGGTATTGTTTTAATCATTATAGATTAATAAGAAGCCTCCTACTGAAAACAAAGGCTCGGAGACATAATCAATTTTTTACTGAACTCTGTTATCAATGTTTGGTGTTATGGTTTGTTGTTCTTAATGTTTACTTTATTTTCTGCATTCTTTATGATGGTTGCACCATTCATTCATTAAATCTTCTTCTCTTAATTACTTAGTGGTAAATCAACTCATGCATAAACTTAACCATAGTATTTAAAAGATCAATTTCTGGATCAAGTGTTATCAGAGAAGGTTGACAGTTGGTTGTTTGAGTTTTCATGATTACTAGGGAAAAGCTAAGTCACGGTGAAGGAGATCTTGTAGAAGGAGATATTGAGATTGGATCAAGAAAGAGGGCATCTCAAAGTGAGAATATGGCATCGGAAGAAGGACTTTCTCAAAATGAAAGAGAGTTTCAAAAAAGTTTAGTTTCCATGTAGGAGATGGTAAACGTGTTGTACGATGATTACTTGGAACGAAAGAGACATGTTCTAGGAGAATCTTCAAATAAAGACAAAAGTGAAGAAGGAGAGGACCCTCCTAAACCTCCTCCTTCAACTTGTTCATCTCCATCATATTCTTCTTCTTCAATTCCAAGTTCAGATACTACTTCTTCAAGAAAAAATTCTCATAAATATAAGACTGATATGCCATTACTTAAACTTGATGTAAAATTTGTTTTTCCTATGTATGATGGTGAAGTTAATGTTGAGAAACTTGATAACTGGGTTAGACAGATGGAGGTATATTGCAATGTGCATCAAATCAAATATGAGGCAACCAAAATCAGATTGGCATCGCTTTGTTTTGAAGGCACAACTCTCATCTGGTGGCAAAGAAAGATGCAACATGGAAATCAACAAATTGGTAAGAGTTTTCCATCATGGCATGATTTTATTTCTGCACTTAGAAAAAAATTCTATCGTTTGGGGTATAAGGAAAAGGATTTAATTGAATGGAAAAGTGTTAAGTTAAGGAAAGGACAATCGATGCAGTAATATACAGACGAATTTTGTAAGATGGCTTTGATGTTATATATTCCATTACATACACAAGAAACTCTTATGAAATATATAGAAATTTTTCCTGCTTATATTCGTAATACTATATTTATGTTTGGACTTAATAACTTGATGAGGTTTCTATTCAAGAAACATATATTGAAACAGGAAAAATGGGAGTTAGTGTATCAGGGGAATTATCTTCAAAGAAAGATGGAAAACACAAAGGGAATGGGAAGAAAGCAAGTTCACCGACAGTAAAGGAAGAGAAGCTCCCTTGCAAGCATTGCAAGAAAGAAGGGAATCCTGATGAGGATTGTTGGCAATTACACCCAGAGAAGAGACCGAAGTGGTTCAACGAGAGGTAAGGGAGGAAAAAAGTTGCAACAACAACACAACCAACAGACTTGGAGTCAGATTCAGGTGATGAGTCTAAGATTACAAAAGCTGGTTTGGCAGGTAAAATTGGTGTTGGTTTTGATTCAAGAAGCAAATTGATTCATATAAGGGTCATAATGAAACATACTAATATCGATACATTTGATATATAGTGGATCTCAATCTAACTTAATTTTAGAAGAAGTGGTTAAGAAATTGGGATTAAAAACTAAGACGCATCACAAACACTATTCACTAAATTGGATAAGCAAAGATCACAAATTTCCCATAACAAAGCAATGTATCATAAAATTTGCAATTACATCTAAGTGTGTGGATGAAGTAATATGTGATGTGGTGCCTCTAGAAACATGTGGAATGGTCTTAGGAAGCACTTATTTATATGATCACAAAGAATCTTCTACAGGGAACATAACCAATATCACTTGTTTAAGAATGGAAGTGAATATGTTGTACATGCTCATCATATTAAAGAACGTCAATTTCTTCTAACAATGGAACAATTAAAGAAGGAAGCTTATGCAAGGAATACACCTATAATTGTGCCAAGTAAAGTAGTTGATCTTAAGCATGAACATAATATGGTTGTAGGATGGGATTTCAATCTTACTTTGCTTCAAGATAAGTTAATGTCGTGCAAGCCCATCAAACATATTGGTTCATTTTCAGTCATATTTATGATATTATCGTTGCTAATTTTTCTACATGGATGGTAGTGGATTCAAAAAGATGTGAACGAGTTCAAATGGCTAACAATATGATTTCAGTTGTCATGGTTATTATGAAATTGATTATGATGCAGCAGGTGCATAGGACATAGTTTAAAGACAAAGGACAAGTGGGGAGGCCTATCCCGCACTTGATGTCTAGTTAATATCTTTTTGGAGGACCAAAAGGTCTTAGTGGGGAGGAATGATCCAAAATAGATCCTGAAATGCTAAAAAAATCAAAGTTCTCAGAATCAGACGAAACCATGGCCATTGCGTAGGGATTATCATGCTGATTCCGATAGTATATCTTTTTCTGAAAATGGACACCGTATGCGAAAGTTATCATGTTCTGAACTTTTTCTCAAACATGCAAAAAGTCAAAGGTCAAAGTCAACTGGTCAAAGGTCATACAACTAAAGTGGCAGATGAAGTCATCAATACGTCATGATGATGTCAGTAGAACATCATGCTGATGTCAGGATGACATGTGGCAACACCAGGACGTGCCATGTGCCAGTCATTTTTGGCATTTTCAAGGGTGATTTGGACTAGTAAAAAATGACATGTGGCACTGTACGAAAGTGACATGTGGCACTGTATGAAGGTAACATGTGGCAGTATGAACGTGACGTGGGCCAGTGACAAAAGACACGTGGAAGTATGACATAATGACATGGAAGTATGGATGTTGACGTGGTAGTTGACTGAGAAGGCTGACGTGGTAGTACGGAGGTTGATGTGGTACTGTACAGACAATGATGTGGCACTATACAGATGATCATGTGGCAAGGGACTGGTTAGGTTGACATGGCTTGGGCCAATTATGAGGCGACACATGGACCAATGAGGAGGCACCACATGGCAGCTTCTGGAAGGTCAAAGTGGTTTGGCAGTTTCTGCCAAATCTGGCGGTTTCCACCAGATCTTGCAGGAATACTCCAGATTTGGAAAAATCCCACTAAGTTTGGCCAAATGTTGCTAAATTTTGTGGATTTTGGCTTATTTAGTTGGGCACCTAAATCAAGATAAGAGAGTATTTTGGTACGTAGTTCAAGACTATACGAACTATATGGACTTGATAGGGCATGACATTGAGATTTATGCCAAGGTGAGGTCCTGAGGGCCTATTCAGAAGTAGGTCGACTTTATACTCAAAAGTTGTAGAATTTCAAGGTTAGTCCAAATATGGATTATGTTTTTTCATCCGAGTAGCAAAACAGAAAAGTGCCTCTAGAGCCCAAGATGTCGAGCCAAGCACAGCCGAGTTCATGCTCAAAAGTCTCAAAATTACCTGTTCAACCATTGATGATGTATGTTTCTGTCCAGAAGTTGTAGATTTGAAAGGTGGTTTCAAAAGATGTTATGTAATCCTTTCTTGGTATTGTTTTGAGCATTAAATATTAATAAGAAGCCTCCCACTGAAGACAAAATCCCAAACACGTAGGCAAATTTGTGTTGAACTCTGTTATCAATATTTGGCATTATGGTTTGTTGTTCTTAAGGTTTACCTTTTGTTCTGCATTCTTTATGATGGCTGCAACATTCAATCATTAAATACTCTTCTTCTCTTAATTCCTACGTGGTAAATCAACTCATGCATAAACTTGACCATAGTATTTAAAAGATCAGTTTTTGTATCATGGGTAGAATTGTGGCCAATGTTGTTTTTTTTCAAACAACATAAGTCATAACTTATCAAACCATTTGGCGATCAAACCATATTTTCAAAAGAATTATATCATTTATCTTAGGTGATAACCAATTGTTTTCTTATTACTACCTTTAAATTTTGGGAACAACACCATTCCATTAGTGTCACATGTGCATCATTGGAAATAATTAACAAAAAAATATCATAGTAGAATATTTAGAGAAAAAAAAAACTTTCATATCAATTAGAGCGAACTTACAACAAAAATAAATGTCAATGGAAATGGCTTTAGAAATACATGGAAAAAATTATGCAAACTAATATACAACACAATATACCACCTACATGTTGGAAAAAGTGAAGAAAATAATAGAAGTAAAGTATTAAAAACATTTCCTTTTCCTACATAAATTTACATGAATTCAATTGAAAATTCATGGTTTTCCCAAGAGTAGTTTCTATTAATTAATCATCCATATGTAACAAATATACCTGAGGAATTGGTTGAAATTGCTGATAGAAATCAAAATCACATAGAAAAACTATTACAACTTCAGAGCGCAAAGAAAAATTTGTTTAAGATACACATCCATGATTACGACATATATATCTGGATTAAGATCAAATGATCACTGGTTCATATCAGGCCCCACATCCACCAATAGATCAGGCCCACGGATGATAGATGGAGAAGTTTCCATCATCTGATGATAAATGGAAGCAAGGAAATTAGAGAAAGAGAAATAAATTCAGAGGAAGAAATAGAAAATGAAAATCAACAATTGGTAAAAAACACACCATCAAATGATATCCACCATAAAAGTTTCATCCCAAAACTTGACATTGCAATGTGTTGAATAATGCTTGACATTGCAATGTTACAAACATAACCCAACATCACAATGTGACAAACATTATTCAATGTCGCAATGTGTCAAACAAAACCTGATGTTGCAATGTGATGAACAAAACATGTTGTTAAAATGTGATGAACTTAACCTGACCTTGCAATTTGATGAACATAACCTGACATCGCAATCTGTCAAACAAAACGCGATGTCGCAATGTGATGAAAATAACCTAATGTCGCAATGTGATGAACATAACCCAATGTTGCAATGAGTTGATCAAAATCCAACCGGGGGTCACAATGTGACAAACGTATCCAAACATTTCATATGAACACAACCCTTCACAAACATCACATTCTGATGCAATGCAACATAACTTAATATTACAATGTGATGAAAAATCCCAACATTTCAATATGAGAAACATAACCCAATATCGCAATGTGACGTAGATAACCTAATGTCATAATGTAACAAACATATCCCAACACCACATTGACATGAACATAGCATGATGTCACAATGTAATGAACATCAACCGTCATAACAATGTGATGAACATAAACCGTCGTCACAATATAACAAACATATCCCAATGTCTCAATGTAACGAATATAATATGACATCATAATGTGATGAACCAAAAACAATGCCACAATGTGACGACCATAACCCAACATCCCAATGTGAGAAACATAACCTAACGTCACAATGTGTCAAACAAAACTCAACATCACAATGGGATGAACATAACCTAACGTCATAATGTGTCAAACAAAACTCAACATCACAATGGGATGAACATAATCGGATGTTGTAATGCAATGAACAAATGCTGGTGTCACATTGAAACATAACCCTTCACCAACATCACATTATGATGTAATCGAGCCATAGTAAACTATAGTCAACCATTGTCAACAATAATCAAACATAATCACCCATTATCAACCATGGTCATACATAGTCATCCATGGTCAATCATTGTTACCCATTGTCAACATGGTCCTCCATAGTTGAACATCTGGTCTAGCTTTCTTAACCTTACTCAACCATAGGCAACCATGGGCAACCATAGTCGACCATGGTCACCATTGTCAATATTGTCAACCATGGTCACCATTGTCAAATGTTGTCAACCATGGTTAACCATATCAACTATATCCTTTCATGGGAAACCATAAGAAACCATAGTCAAGCATGGTCAAGCATGGTCATACATATTCTACATGGTCAAACATCCTCAAATGTGGTCAACCATACTCAACATGGCCAAACATGGTCAACCATACTAAAACATGATCACCCATGGTTAGCCATAATCAACCATGGTTATACACATTCAACCATAGTCACCTATGATCAACACAGTTAACCATAGTTGGACATGGTCTGACTTGGTCAACCATGATCACCCATGGTCAACACAGTTAACCATAGTTGACCATGGTCTACCTTGGTCAACCATATTGAACCATAGTCAACCATGGTCAACCATAGGAAATGATAATCAACCATGCTCAACCATAGGAAACCATAATCAACCATAATCAACATGGTCACCATTTTATAAAGTTGTCAACCATGGTCAACCACAGTCAACCATATCCTTCCATGGGAAACCATAGTAGACCATGGTCAAGTGTGGTCATACATAGTCTACAAGATCAAACATGGTGAGTCATATTGACCCATAGTCATCTATATGTCAACCATTGTAAATTGAATTCAACCATAAGTTGAACATATTTAACCACAGTCAACCAAAGTTGACCATAGTCTACCACATTCAACCATGGTGAACCAAATTCAACCTTGGTCAACCATAAAAAACCATGCTTACCCATTCTCAACATGGTTAATAGGGTCAACATAGCCAACCATACTCAACCATGGTGAACCATCATCAATAATGCTCAACCATATCAACCATAGACAATTATAGTCAAACATAGTCAACTATAGTCTTTCATAGTTAGTGATACTCAACCATGGTCAACTAAAGTCAACAATGTCATCATGGTCAACCATAGTCAATCAAAGTAAACTATAGTTAAACATGGACAACCATAGTCAACCATATGTCGACCATAATAAACCCTCATCAACCATAACTTGACCATATTCAACTATAGTCAACCATGGTCTACTAATCCTTCCCATGCATGTTGACCGTCAACTAGCACAACCACATTATTAAAAATAGTTGATATAGGCCGATCGATTCCATTTTCCACCCTTCAAAAATTAATGGCATCGCTCTATGTATATCAACCACTTTTAATAATGTGGTTGTGCTAATAACTGAATAAATTTAACATTTTGAAAGAGGATGGAATTTTTTCTTGGTTAGTTAAAAGTTTTTAATGTGTTTAAATGTCTTTGAAATAATTGGAGAAAAGAAAATTTTAATATTTTGAAAAAATATCTTTTTTTATAGGATAAAGTTTTTATAATTTTTTAAAATCATTAAAATTCAATTATTTTAAAATGTATTAAAATATTTGAAAATTAAAATTTATAATTAAATTTATTAAAAAACTTAATTTTAATAAAGTTCTTTTCAATTATCTTAAAAAAATAAGATACTTATTAACTTACCTTACTTTATTATTTAATTATAATAAATTAAATTACTTTATTGATTAATAATTACATAAATTTTGACATGTATATTTATAGATATATGAAGTAGATAGATGAAATTAAAATAAATATATAAGTTATTAATTTACTTATTTTATTGATTAATTACATGAATTTACTCACTTTTTTATTAATAATTATATAAATTTTGACATTTATGTTTATATATCTATGAAGTAGTTGGAATAGAGTTTGATGACATTGGTTACATTAATCTTGACATTAAGGTGTTTTGAAGTTAAAAGCTTTAAAAACTCTAGATGTTCAATCCGTGGGACATATTTTTGTGGGATCTTCAATCTAGGTGTTTTGAAATAGAAAACTTTAAAAAATCAAAATAGTAATGGAACATTTCGTCAAAAGTAAATTCTAATGCAAAGAAATTTGGTATCATTTCTTATTAGCATATTAACTTTTATTTTGAATATAAATATTTTATATCACTAAAGTATTAATTACTAAAG
>JASDQU010293629.1:4099-14276 GCA_032191745.1 Picea mariana
TTCAATCTAGTAAAGGGATCTGCATTGCCTTATGGGAAGAAGGGGCTAAAGGCCCAGAGGGTAAAAGTATCTAGAAAAATATAAAATCAAAAAAATAAAACCTTCAAATGCTTCGCCTAGGGATCCCCGAGAAAGCAATAAAAGTCTTCTCAGTAAGAAAAATGAGGGACCCATAAAATACATAAAATCAAGACCTAGTTAGAGGATATGGGATCTCATCATGAGCCAGCCTATTAGGTCCATGCGCATGTAGCAGTATGACACTACTATTCAGTTGGTCACCATGCCAAGGTAGTGGCTCTTGGAAGAATATCCAAGAGAAAGGGGGTATCATCACGAGCCAACCTTCTCATCTCCGTGAAATGCTTGTGGGTAACACTGTCACCACTAGTCACCATGCCAGGGTAGTATCCTTCAGTTATTCTCTTGAAAGAAAAAATAAATAAGACAACGAGAAAAAAATGCATTGAATGGGCTAGGAAATAATTGCATCCATGGCGAGATGCATCTCACCCTCTACAGCGACACCCAGAAGTAAGGCCTGCATTTCCATTTTATCATTGCACCCCTTGCTCAAACATCCTCCACACCATCTCATCCACTTACATGACCTAGAGTGTTCTTCACCTGGAAACTCCCCACACCTAAGGATAATTATCCCAATAAGACTTCCTGGAACCCTCTCCAAACCTGGCTTGTAGAATAGAAAAACGTCTTTGAGCACTTGTTTGGGAAGAAGGGGGTTTTATGCACATGTTTGGGTAACTTTATTATTAGGTGTGATTGACATTGCAATGATCCTTGTGACTTATGAGCCCATGGAGGGTGTACTTTATGTTGATGCAGGGCCACACCCGATGGACACGTACATGTGGGGAGATGATTAGCTCAAACCTCCATAGGGATAAAATCCCACCAGATGGATGATGAGACCCCAACCAGGGGCAGACATATATCAGAGGTTTGCACCAGAGAGAGAGGAGGAGGTTCCTCCAAGGAAAACTTGGCAGGCCTGGAACCAGGGGATCTTTCCCCCCCACCATGATGTTGGCCCTTGAAGGTCATTGATGTCATCATTCAAAGCCTTGATGTAACCCAATTGAGGTATCCATCTTGAGGATGGATTTGGTTGGCACATGTGGCAGTCCTGAGGGGTTTTGAGCACCAATGTTTCACTTGGAGGGGTAACGTTCTAGAAAGAAGGCTAACGTCACCCTAGGAGGGGCATGATGTCACCCTAGAAAGATAAAATTAGGGTTTTATTTATCAATTTTATGTAAAAAACTGGATATTTGATGTAATTGGCCATGTCAACCTTTTTTACCTAATTTTATAATTGAAGGTCATTTGGATTGTATAAATAAGGGAGTAATCCCTTGTATTTTTTTCATCATTCTTTCACTCCCACAAGTGAGGTCTAAAATTTATCTTCTTTAAGGCTAATTGGCTGAAATTAATTGGTGCGCAACTCATGGAGGAAGCATGTCTTGATGTTTTTTGGCATTTTCTTGATGGAAAGTCTTCAACTACGGCAATTGCTAGATTATTATTGGTGAATGTAAGTGAAATTTTGTAATTCTTCTTTCCTTTTAATGGTTATAGTATCTTTACTTTTTATTTACTAAGATCATGAAATTGCTAGTATAAAACCCTAGGAGATTAAGCACATGTTATTTTCCTTATCTCAATAGCTATCTACCTAGATTTTGCTAGAAAAACCTATCCATTGAAGCATGTTCTATATTCCTTCCATTTTAGCACTATAACATCATTTTCTTCATCAATCCTTTATTTATCTTGAGCTTGAAGTAAAGAAGAAGGAAAACCACTAGGGCCTAGGGTTACCAACTTCCTAGTAGTCATTTTCCTTCTAGGGTTTGGTGATTGAGGCCTTGGGTTACCAACACCTCAATCATTTTCCCTCTTGTCTCTAGTCCACACATTATCATTTATTTCCTTCAAGACTGATTCTAAAAAAAGTGACTCCATTAGCCCTAAAGACATTGATCTAGACCTTTTATTTGATTGATTGATGAAAACAACCCCCAAACCCTTTACCTCAAGTTATTTACTAACCATTCCTAACCCTAGATTAGACAAATTTACTAGCATACTTGTTGTTGTTACAAAATTATGCTATATCCATATATTGCAGCAGTAAAAGATCCTAAAAGCAATTATTAAAGTTGATTTTTACATTGCCTTATTAGCTTCCGACAAGTGCTAGCATATTGTTATTGTTAGGTTATCATTTTGGGTCATTTTGAAGCTTGTTTAAGGCATAAATTGTGAATTCGTCATCATATATACATTGTTGTTATAATTTTTTGTTTGCTTCGTCTTATATCAACTCATTTCTTCTATTGAAAAGTCCAAGGTTTTACGAAGAACCAACATCAATTGTTACTTTCAAAATAGTGTTTTCTCGT
Source organism: Picea mariana (assembly GCA_032191745.1). Taxonomy (NCBI): domain Eukaryota; kingdom Viridiplantae; phylum Streptophyta; class Pinopsida; order Pinales; family Pinaceae; genus Picea; species Picea mariana. The sequence continues at coordinate 6,529 of JASDQU010293629.1, forward strand.
TGTCTTGTTCTGGGAAGGTACAATTAAGCATATCATTACTTCATATTATTAAGACTTTGGGACTTTCTGATCAATGTGACTTGTGAGAGGGGACAACTTTCCTTCTCAAACCCCCAGGTCATCGTGGACGTCTCTCCTGGGTTTTCACCCCTAAATAGAAAGATGTGTCTTATTAAGGTGACAGCGATAGGACAAACTCATGTCATGCCAATTTATCATCCATTTTTATTTCCCTTTTGGACAAGTACAAATTGTGCGATAACATTTTTGCACCGTTTTGGGGGAACATTGAGTCATTTCTCCTAAAAGATGGCACTTTTCGGTAAGCCTTTCCTCAAAATCATTTACTTTACAAAGCTTACCTAGCGACTCCACCGAGGGTGATGCCCTCATCCCTTTGATAGTTTCAATAAATCTATCTAGCAATTCCACAAACCTCAAGGAGGTATACCAACCCACCCTAATCCTTTAGTAGAAAACCTCCTTGAAACTCTCCTGTAGAAAAATCATTATTTGGAGGCAATCTTCCTTTAAACACAATGTCTATTGTAGGAACTCAGACTATCAATCCAAACCTATCCAATAACTAGAAGAAATAGTCATCCAATATCTTCAAACCCTTAGACATGACAGGTATACCAGGGTAACCTAAGAAAATTCCCCCTAAGTATGAGAAGTGGTTTCCTAAATTCATCGGTAATGATGTAGTTAGTGTCAAGGATCATATGAGTAGTTTTTCGGCCTTCTTTCAGGTTCATACCATCAGTGATGATGTTGAGGATCTAGCTATGAAATTATTTGCTACTACCCTCCATGATGGTGCTAGACGTTGGTACAATGGGCTCCCTAATGCAAGTATTAAAATCATGGATATGTTGGAGGAAGTATTCCTCAAATGATGGAATGTCAAGGAAGACCTGAATATGTTGTTGATGGGGATGAATAACCTCGTGAAACAAGAGAATGAAATATTTATAGAATTCCATGACAAATTTGAAAATTTGATGCAAAAGATCCTAATAAGCCATCATCATTTTGATAGTTCCTTTCTCTTTCTTTATACCAAAGCCTTTACAGGACAACTGGGATATCTCCTTGGAGATAAATCCCCTAAAACAATCTAAGAATCCCAAGAGGTAGCTACAAGGATTGAATACAACCTTTCATCATCTAGAGTCGAGCCTTTCTCAGCCCTAAGAGTTAGAATGGATGCTAAACATAAGATAGTCCACAATGTTGAACCCACCTCAGACATTAGCACTAGCTTGGGAAATTTACAATTGATTGTAGATGTCATGGTAAAAACCCAAGAACTAACGATGGATAGGATTTTCAACCTAGAAATAACTCAACAACAAGCCCCTAGGGTTCCTTACAAAGGGAAATTCCAGAAAGGGAACCAAGTTTTTATACCAAAGAATGATAAAGAGGTTCCCAATACTTTATCCCCTGCAAATGTAGTAGATGAAAACCCTTGGTGCTTATAATGTAGTGAGTCACATTGGGAGCATGAGTGTCCTTTCAACAATGGTGATCATGACCAAATAAACATTGTTAACCCCACCGTTGAAAACCCTCAATATTGCCTTAATGTCACACTTGAAGAAAATCAAAAAGGCATAAAGGAAGTAGCTAGGAAGGTTAGGATGGAGGTGATAATTAACCTTGACCAAGAATCAAGAGAAAATTTGAAGAAGCAAGAATTCCAAGTATATACTAGGAAAAAAATAATGAACCAACCTTTCTCTACTGGTCCTGCAATTTCACAAACAAGACCTCCACCCATGAACATACTTCTTCCTAATAATCCTCCCAAGACTGATAAAGTTGACTTAAACTTTGATTTTGAAGGTGCACTATCAAAAGTGCACATGACCATTCCCTTAAGAGAAGTCATCAAGGTCCCATCTGTAAAAGAACGTTTCTACAATATTTTCAAAATTTCAGATGAGCCAATGGGCCCTCCTATCATGTTACATGTAGATCACTTTAGGGTTAAATATGATGGAAATCCACCTTTCTTCATGACCTTATTAATTAATAAGAAATGCCTTAACAACTGTATGCTTGATTCAGGGGTAGGTGCTAACATGATGTCTTTGAAGGTTATGGAAAAATTGGGCCTAAAGGTCACATGGCCTTACAGGAATGTGTGTGGTTTTGAGTCCATGACCATACCCACTCATGGGGTAGTTGATAATGTTGAAGTATGCTTTGGAAGATACCACGAAAGAGTGATCCACATGGATATCGTGGTGCTATATGTCTTAGATGTGTGGGGAATGCTATTATCCAAGAAGTTTGTTGCAATGTTGGGAGGCACCTTAGAGATGGATCTCACTTATATCAACTTGCCTATGAATGATGGAACAATAAGTCATCTCCTGAATGTTTCAATGACCAAGGTCCATGCGCAAGAAATTGGTGATGATATTGGAACTAACAAGACACATGAACTGATCAAAGAGAGTCTTACTGTATTTTCCCCTGATGATTTTCCTTTCACTTCATAGGAAGACTTTGATCAAATACAATGGCCGAAGAAGGAGGAGTATCAACAAATCCTACACAAATATAAGGAAAAGGAATTTGGGACTGTCAAGTTGCTAAAGAAAGGAGAAGATGACATATTGATCAGGCCATCCCAGCAGTAAGTCTTCACACTAGAATCCCACCCCCCTCCCTCAAGATACTATTCTAGGGTTGTGCAAGAGACAGCCAAATTTAGAACCAAGGATTACACATAGGGAGATATGGTATGTATGTGGAATACAAAGAAGGGAGAGCCTACTAATGTCAAAGGAAGTGCACAATTTTGGCTTGGTCCCTTTAGAATTGGAAGGAAGTCAGTCAATGATGCCTACTATTTATCCATGTTGGAAGGAAGAAAACATCCATTACTAGTTGGTGGACACTTCCTTAATCCCCATCAGGGGAAAAAGACTTGAATTAATAGGTAAGTGCGGGTAATTAGGTAGGAATTTGCATTCATTGTATATACCATCTGTATTTCATGATAGAGTAGTTGTATTTCCATTTTTATATATGCTTGCTCATTTTTATTTTTTTTGTCTTATCATATATGAGCCAGGGGTGATATGACCATCCTAAATGATTATTAATCAATATTTTTGAGATATAGCAGGTCACAGGTCATACCAAATATGGTGAGGTTCTCATGCTCTCTACGGTGAGCACATGTCCCTGAGTTGCAGCCAGATGTTATCCACTAGCCTAGGGATAACTAAGGAGATTATGTCTTGAGGCCCACAGGTCCTAGACATGGAGTATCGAGAGATATATTGACTTGATATTGGCCCTGGAGATTCCATCCTTCTTCTTCAGTGCCTCCATCATGTCAGCAGTAACAACATCCATCCCATTGGTCTGGTCCTGAAGCAGCAGTGGGTCTTGCTCCATGAAGTAATGAGTTTGTGTATCATGGTATCTGTCACTCTGATTCTCAAAACATTTGAATATGTTCATTTAATTTTCTTTTGCTTCATGACATGTGCTTGGAATTTATGCCTTTCGACTTTTCCATACCTAGGGGGGATGATAGAATTCCCTAGCAATTTTTTTCCCTTAGGAGTGAGTTTCCACTGGGTGGATTTATGAAAGTTCATCATCTATTCCTACCATACTTATCACTTTTCATCATCTTCCCTCTCATATTTCCCCCACATTGGTTCAGTCATTGGGTTTTCCAAGCTAGTAAAGGGTTGTACCTTGCCTTGTGGGAAGAAGGGGATAAATTCCCAGAGGATAAAAGTATTGAGAAAAATATAAAAGCCAAAAAATCAAACCTTTAGATGCTTCGCCCAAGGATCCCCGAGAAAGAAATAAAAGGCTTCTCAGTAAGAAAAAGGAGGGACCCATAAAATAAATAAACTCAATACCTACTTGAAGGATATGGGGTCTCATCACGAGCCAACCTATTAGGTCCATGGGCATGTAGCGGTATGACACTACTATTCAGTTGGTCACCATGCCAAGGTAGTGGCTCTTGGTATCATATCCAAGAGAAAGGGGGTCTCATCATGAGCCATCCTTCTCATCTCCATGAAATACTTGTGGGTAACACTATCACCATTGGTCACCACACCAGGGAAGTGTCCTTCAGCTATTATCTTGAAATAATAAATCAATAAGACAAAGAGAAAAAAATGCATTGAATGGGATAGGAAATAATTTCATCCATGACAAGGTACAGCTCACTCTCTACATAGGCACCCACAGGTAATACCTACATTTCCATGCTATCACTACACCCCTTGCCCAAACACACTCCACACCATATCATCCACTTACATGACCTAGAGTGGTATTCACTTGGAAACACCCCACACCTAAGGATAATTAGCCCAATAGGATGTCATGTAACCCTCTACAAATATGTCTTGTAAAATAGCATAACGTCTTTGAGAACTTGTCTGGGAAGAAGGGGGTTTATGCACATGTTTGGGTAACTTGATTATTAGATGTGATTAACATTGCTATGATCCTTATGACTTACGAGCCCATGGAGGGCATAGTTGTTATTATTGCAGGGCCACACCCAACGGACAGGTACATGTGGGAAGACGATTAGCTCAGACCTCCATAGAGCTAAAATCCCATTGGATGGATGTCTAGACCCTAGCCAGGGGCAGACATATATCAAAGGTTTTCACAAAAGAGAAAGGAGGAGGTTCTGCTAGAGACCACTTGGCAGTCTTGGACCCAGGGGGGTCTTTCCTTCCCACCATGACATTGGCCCTTGAAGTCCCTTGAACTCATCAATCAGAGCCTTGACGTCACTCAGTTGAAGTATCCATATTGAGGACGACTTTGGTTTGCATCTGTGGCAGTCCTGAGGGATTTTGAGACCCAACATTTCACTTGGAGGGATAACATTCCAGCAAGAAGCCTAATGTCACCCTGTGAGGGGCATGACATTACCCTAAAAAGATAAAATTAGTGATTTATTTGTCAATTTTATGTAAAAAACTGGATATTTGATGTAATTGACCATGTCGGCCTTTTTGACCTAATTTTGTAATTAAAGTTCATTTGGATTGTAGAAATAATGGATTAATCCATTGTATTTTTTTCATCATTCTTTCACTCACACAAGTGAGGTATGAAATTCGGCCTCTTTAAAGCTAATTGGATGAAATTAATTGGTGCGCAACTCTTGGAGGAAGCTTGTCTTGATGTTTTTTGGCATTTTCTTGGTGGAAAGTCTTCAACTAGGGCAATTGCTAGATTGTTCTTAGTGAATCTAAGTGAAATTATGCAATTCTTTATTCCTTTGAATGGTTATAGTATCTTTACTTTGCATTTACTAAGATCATGAAATTTCTAGTATAAAACCCTAGGAGATTAAGCACATGTTATTGTCTTTATATCAATAGCTATCTACCTACTAGATTTTGCTAGAAAAACCTATCCATTGAAGCATGTGCTAGATCCCTACCATTGTAGCACTATAACATCATTTGCTTCATCAAGCCTTTATTTATCTTGATCTTGAACTAAAGAAAAAGGAAAACCACTAGGGCTTAGGGTTACCTACTTCCTAGTAGTCATTTTTCCTTCTAGGGTTTGGTGATTGAGGCCTTGGGTTACCAACACCTCAACCATTTTCCCTCTTGTCTCTAGTTCACACATTATCATTTATTTCCTTCAAGATTTCTACTATAAAAAGTGACTCCATTAGCCCTAAAGACACTGGTCTAGACCTTATACTTCATTGATTGATGAAAACAATCCCCAAACCCTTTACCTCAAGCTATTTACTAACTATTTCTAACCCTAGATTAGACTAATTTACTAGCATACTTGTTGTTGTTACAAAAGTAAGTTGCAGCAATAAAAGGTCCTAAAAGAAATTACTAAAGTTGCTTTTAAATTTCCTTATTAGCTTCCTACAAGTGCTAGCATATTTCTATTGTTATGTTATCATTTTGGGTCTTTTTTAAGCTTGTTTAAGGCATAAATTGTGAATTCGTCATCATATATACATTGTTGTTATAATGTTTTGTTTTCTTCATCTTATATCAACTTATTTCTTTTATTGAAAAGTCTAAGGTTTTACGAAGCACTAACATCAATTGTTACTTGAAAAATAGTATTTTTGTGTTATCTTGTTCTGGGCAGGTACACTTAAGCATATCATTGCTTCATATTGTTAAACCTTTGGAACTTTCTAATCAGTGTGACTTGTGAGAGGGGACAAGTTTTCTTGATACATTAACCTTTGCCTTCTCAAACCCCCAGGTCACCAGGGACATCTCCCCTGGGCTTTCACCCCTAAATAGAAAGAGGTGTCTTATTAAGGTGACAGTGATAGGACAACCTCCTCTTACGTAAATTTAACATCCACTTTCCTTTCCCTTTTGGAAAAGTACAAATTTTGCGATAACACCTCCTGAAGTAGTCTCTCTTAATAATCCTACCAACTAAAAAATGTTAAAAATCGTTCCCCCTACTTCATATTGAGAAGACACGAATGGATTTTACTGATGACTACCATCAAGTTTGTCGGAATGCAACAATTATTTTGGAAAAGTGCTTGGTCATTTATCGTGATGCTATCTCAATATCAATAATTATTGTGAAGAACATCTTCAACACATCTACATCACCCTTGAGCTACTGCAGGCACATACAATTTAGGTGAAGAAATCATATTTTGGACACTCCTCAGTTCCACATTTGGAACTCATACTAGACACAACTGAGATTTGATCAAATCCATCTCAAGTATAGGTTTTGGCACAATGGCCAACACACTCCAATTCCCATGAACTTGAGGATTTTTTGGGAAAGGTTGGGTACCACTTTGTAATGTCCCCATTTTTGGGCATTATTATATTACAGAGTGTTATGCCTACCAGAGTAGCCAGATGTGGGTGACAGCAAGTTCAGGAGATATTGAGGGGTTTTATTGGGCATGACTTGCATCGTTCATCATATTTCATCATAAGGATTCATTCCACACAACTTGATTTTGGTTCCATTGCATTCCAACGATTTCCGTAATTTTGAGTTATTATGGGTCATATATTAATTAATTTCACTAAGAAGGTCATTTTGGGAATAATACTTGGAGAAACCTCTTAGTGTAATAGCTCATCAAAATCGGGAGGAATATCACTACAGGATTAGATGATGAGAAGTGACTTTTAGTGGTCGGAGAAGCCATAGGGACAAATAATCACTTTTTAGAGGAAAAAGGGCCAATTAATTAATAAAGTGATTTAATTAAAGAATAATAAAAATTAATTAAAAGTCACTTGGAGGGAAAAGGTGAACAGGAGGGATAAAAGAGAGATAGGGGCCTCTATTCTCTCATTATGTTGATTATCATTTTGATGTCTATCTTCTTGCTAGAGAGCCCATGTTAAGAACCAAATACCTGAATACAAAGTATCACAATAGATCCAAAGATATATGAATACAATCACCACATAAGATATAGAAAACCACAACTTTATTATATCAAAACCCTTGAGGTAGGGCAACACCATTGGATCCTATTATGGAAGGGATCCTCTCCTGTTCACTTGCCTCTTCGAGGGGGAATCCTCCTAGTGAGCTTCAACTCCAAATACAATATTTCTCTTCAAGTCTCATTACATTGCTTGAACCCCTTTATATAGTGCTACCATCACCTAATAACATTCTAGAGGAGGAATATTCTAGAAGTAGAACCTTCTAAGAAGTCCTCTTACATTTATTATATCTAATTACTCATTTATTAT